>JAJDFG010000840.1:0-71928 GCA_021039105.1 Scomber colias
CTAATCTTAATATAACCCTAAACTAACCTTAATATAACCCTTAACTAACCTTAATATAACCCTAAACTAACCTTAATATAACTCTAAACTAACCTTAATATAACCCTTAAACTAACCTTAATATAACCCTTAAACTAACCTTAATATAACCCTAAACTAACCTTAATATAACCCTTAAAATAACCTTAATATAACCCTTAAACTAACGTTAATATAACTCTAAACTAACCTTAATATAACCCTTAAACTAACCTTAATATAATCCTTAAACTAACCTTAATATAACCCTTAAACTAACCTTAATATAACCCTTAAACTAACCTTAATATAACCCTAAACTAACCTTAATATAACTCTAAACTAACCTTAATATAACTCTAAACTAACCTTAATATAGCCCTTAAACTAACCTTAATATAACCCTTAAACTAATCTTAATATAACCCTTAAACTAACCTTAATATAACCCTTAAACTAACCTTAATATAACCCTTAAACTAACCTTAATATAACCCTTAAACTAACCTTAATATAACCCTAAACTAACCTTAATATAACCCTTAAACTAACCTTAATATAACCCTAAACTAACCTTAATATAACCCTGTAAACTAATCTTAATATAACCCTTAAACTAACCTTAATATAACCCTTAAACTAACCTTAATATAACCCTAAACTAACCTTAATATAACCCTTAACTAACCTTAATATAACCCCTTAAACTAACCTTAATATAACCTTAAACTAACCTTATTACAACCCTAAACTAACCTTAATATAACACTTAACTAACCTTAATATAACCCTAAACTAACCTTAATATAACCCTTAAACTAACCTTAATATAACCCTTAAACTAACCTTAATATAACCCTAAACTAACCTTAATATAACCCTTAAACTAACATTAATATAACCCTTAAACTAACCTTAATATAACCCTTAAACTAACCTTAATATAACCCTTAAACTAACCTTAATATAACCCTAAACTAACCTTAATATAACCCTTAAACTAACATTAATATAACCCTAAACTAACCTTAATGTAACCCTAAACTAACCTTAATATAACCCTTAAACTAACCTTAATATAACCCTTAAACTAACCTTAATATAACCCTTAAACTAACCTTAATATAAAACTATACTATACACTAAAGCCTGCTGGTGACTTTCAGTATTCACACATGAAGCTCCATTCAGGAACATTTGCATCATGTTAAAGCTGGAGCAGTTAGACTGACCGTCCAGCAGATGGCAGTAATGCAACAATATGATGATTCTTTCAACAATGATCTGTTAACAGTCCTGTGTGATATATGTGATTCCTCTGTGCTCTACACTTTTATTGTTGTTTCAAATCTAATCAAACTGAGCTGCTGTCGTCTGTCTGAGTGAAACTTGCAGTCTGATGGTGTGGCGGCATTTTAACCAGCTTCCAGCCGCCTTCCTTTGTTCAGGGGTTTGCTGTGAGTCACTGCCTCTCTTCAATTATGAGCAGTGTTTTATTTGTGTTAATTTAAGTGCCCATACAGAATTTCAGAGTCATGAATATACTTAAAGAAAGGACAAAAAAATGAATAAAGAGAGCCACCTGTCTCCCTCCTCCCTTTTATCCTCATTTCCTGGGAGGTGGCTGAATACTCAAACAGTCTAATTAAATAATATCTAAACAGCTACTCTTCAGTTTAATATTGTTGAGGAAAATAATAATCAAACAAAATATGCAAAAATGGCTCCAATAGATGGTTGTAAACTCACTGAGAGCAGCTGAAGGAGGCGGCAGCTTGGGACCAAACTCCTCCTCTTCCTGTGTGGAGGTCTGAGAGGAAACGACCGCTTTGAAAGAAACAAGATGAAAACAGAAGAGTTACAATCAAACATGTATCTGTGTCACACAAATGTGATTTAAGAGAATTTGAGTGTTAAAACTAATCAAAGTGAACAGACTGCTGGAGCTACAATGATGGACAGACACCATGTTAACTGTTGAAGTGACATCTGCAGGCAAGATTTCAGATCACGTTAGAAGATAATAAAAAAAACAAGTATAGAATTATATTATAACATATATATAATAATATAATATAATATAACATATATATTATAATATACTATATATACTATATATATTATATTATATATATTATGTGTTTTCTGGTCTGGAAACTATATAACAACCGGTAACGTTAATCACCATGGCAACAATGGTATTCATGTAACTGGAGGCAATCATGTAAATCATAAACATTCAATAAACATAAGAATTGACATCAATAAACATTACAATTTCTCTCAAAGTAATATATTAATGTTATAGAAATGTGCTCGCATAATGCTAACGAGTGCTAACGAGTGCTATAACTGCTGTTTAAATTCTATAAATGTCGTTAGATTTAAATGAATCAATAAACAGGTTATAGTCAAACAAACAATCAGTGAAACATCAATTGACATAACTTATTTATCATTTAAGGACGCACATTAGGGAAAGTAAAGTTAGCCGGCTTCATAGCGTGTAACACAATAACCGGACAGAAGGAAACCATAGCAACAACAAACTTAGGTTCCGCCTTCAGTCTTTCTAACAACATCATATGTGATAACGTTACGTTTGACTGTATTTGTTGTAACATTACAGTTACCGGATCACGTTTAGCATATTACTAACAGACCTAGGTAGCTCTAGATAATTACCTAGTGTTGGGTAACCTGAGCGGAAATAATGCCAGATCTCTCGGGATTGGCGCTTTTTCCATGTTTGGTAAAATGTGCAGTTTATCAGAATTTAACTTTCCGCTGTAACAACCCGTCCACTCACTTTACTATATGTGTGTGTGTGTGTGTGTGTGTGTGTGTGTGTGCACGTGCGTTGTCTTGGTCATCAATATTGTAGTGCGCGTTCGCGAGGGGGGGGGGGCATAGGAGAAGGGAGGGCTGTTTTTAACCTGCATCCTGTTGATGGAGTTTCTATTTTCTAAACTTCTTCAGCTCTGGACAGATTATGAAACACTGAATGATTTCAAACATGAACTTTGTCTTTTAAAGTGACATCTTTTATTCTTTATTCAGTTTGGAGGACTGCAGTTTGTCAAAGATCCGCTGTGATTATCTGGCTGCAGCTCTGAAGACCAACCCCTCCCATCTGAGAGGTCTGAATCTGGATAACAACTGCGACTGCAGAGGCTGTGAGCAGGTTGTGTGTGAGTCTCACTTTCAGAGGAAAAGCAGGGGGGGGGTGATCCCAGGCCACACAACACAAACTGCTGCTTCCAAATAAATAGTAATACATTTATAAAATTAATACAGACCCGTTATAGCTACATGTAAGTTATTACTCCCTGATAACAATCTAATCACCCAGACAACATTTTAATGCCAGTTGTAAAAAGGGTGAAAGTCTGTCAGATTACGTTAATTATTAGTATTTTTCATTTATTTATTTTAGGCTATTCATTTGTATGATGACGGATGTGTGTAATTTACTTTGGTGTTTACATACTATATTTCATTTATTTATCTTATTTTTTGTGTTATGAAGGATTTGTAGGGAGAGGCGCCGATAGTCAGTCCACCCAGGGCGTAAAACTAGCCAGGACCGCCTCTGTGCCTCATTATGACCAGACTTTGTTCCCTATGAGGACAACTGGTCCCAACAAGGTCAGTGATTATACAAGAAACGGTCCCCATAACAAGAAACTGTCACACACACACACACACACACACACACACACACACACACACACACACACACACACACACACACACACACACACACGTGACTTCCAGTAAGGGAGAAAGGAGGAAGTTACAGTTGAAAGTATTCAGTCAGACGCCATTTCATCAGAGCAGAAGGAGGAAAACAGCAAGTGTGAGGCAGGTGAGTGTTAATATCAGGACTGTAAATAATGATTACTGTTATTATTGATCAATCTGATGATTATTTTTAAGTTGAATTGTTTAGTTGATTAAACTGTCAGAAAAATATGAAATCACACAGTTTGACGTCTTCAAAAGTAGTTTCCTGTTGTTCATTTCCTGGTTTCTGCGTCCTCACAGTGATGTAAAAACTCAGCAAACTCTTGTTAGTGGATTAAAATGAATAATGGATCTTTATAGTGAACCATAAAACCAAGGTGTTGAAAACAGATCAGATTACTATGATTTCTGTGACGGTTGCACCGTCACAGAAATAAAACCAAAAATGATTGAACATGAATTAGATGCCAAAAACATCTGGCTATTGGAGTCATCAGCCAGGGAGCTAAACTATAACTTTGACCACCAATATTTCAATTAAATGAATAAAAGTAATTAATAGTCAGTTTGCGTTGTGGAAAATTAACTGTGGACGAGTGGCTTTGTAGTTTCAGCCGCTAATATTCATACTGTAAGCTTGCATTATATCATAGTTTCAATTGCAGTGACGTGCAAATGGGTTCAAATGATCAATTTTGCCTTCAAAGAACATGATGACCTCTTGACCTTATGTATGTTTTATATGGTGTAAGCACATTGTTCAGGTTTGAGTCAGATGTTTCACTAAGTTCAGAATACACATGATGATTTTAATAAGTGTTTGTTAGAAGGAGGAACTGAATGTAAGAACAGGAAGCTGTACAGAGACACATGACTCTGAATGTGGTGGTGAAACGTGTCTGCAGACAGTGAAATGTGACTTTACATCAATGTGTACGTGATGGATTGAACTCTTGTGGTCGCTGCTGTTTGTGGAGACTGAAAGTGAAAAGTTCTTGTGTGAGCTGGTTTTTAGAGAAACTTTCCACTTTGAGATGAATGTGAAAACAAATGTACATCATTCTGCACAGAATAGAGGGTTAGGGTTAGCTAGGGTTTAACTGAAGGACCAAGAAGAAAAACATTGTTTTAAGTGGAGGGGAAGAAAAAAAGGTGATGCTGATTAATCCAGTGTAGAAATGGGTTCAAATGATCAATTTTGCTTTCAAAGAACATGATGACCTCTTGACCTTATGTATGTTTTATATGCTGTAAGCACATTGTTCTGGTTTGAGTCAGATGTCTCACTAAGTTCAGAATACACATGATGATTTTAATAAAAATATGAAATCACCAGAGCTGGTGACTCGGACTTGCGACTCGTACTCGAGTCGCACTTAAGTCGCAGTACACATTGACTTCAGACTCGACTCGCACTCGAGGCTGGAGACTCGCAAATGACCATTATTTCCTTGTTATCATTTATATTCTCATTATTTATTATCTGTCATTCGTCTTCTCTGTTTGCATTTGGGAAGTGATCTCTGGCTGTGACTGAGGATGACAGTAAACACCAACATCACGCATGCGCCGTGTGTACGTACGCGCGCATTTCGAGCAGAGCCCGTCTACTACTGTATACTGTATTAGAAACTCTCTGATTTCAAGACAATGGCGAGTGAAAGAAGCCCAACAGGAGTCCCTTGGATCGTTACATTTGGCTACAATGCCTTCACGCAGTCAGCCAACAAACGGACAGCAGTGTGCAAAGTGTGCAACAAGAAGATTCAAGATTTTGGTTCAACCACTTCAAACTTCATCCGGCATCTGAAAACGCACCCAGACCGGTCAGTCACTTGCTAATGTGAAAGACGTTAAAATTAGCAATTAGCTCTCAAACGAATATTAACGTTACATTCTTGCTGCTGGCCATATGATGTGACAGGCTGAGTTAACATTTCATAACGGTGTGCCAGAAGATTATTCTGTGACACTGTCTTAAGTTAAGTTACTGTACAGTCACCCAGTGGCGTTTTATGTGTAAAAAATGAGTGGAGCACCTACACATTTAATGCTTTATAAGAGTCATACCCAAGCAGCCTATTGTTGAACTTTCCTATCTGGCTCTCCAACCGTGGTATGCTGAGACTGTTAACCACGGTGGTCGTTCTTCACTGGCCTCCATCCACGCTCTGATAGGTGCAATATCTGGGTCAGCACTCTGGGCCTGCTGCAGCTCCCCTGGAGACCAGCCACTGAACAGCTCAGAGTCGTTTGTCTTAGTGCGGTAGGTTCTTTCAGAGTGCTCCATACTGTCTATGTTAGCAGGGGAAGCGTCATTTACATCCACTGGATTCTCTGCTGGTGACACACTGTGTCCCTCTACCCCCACTGGACTCAACATCACCTGGATTATGTCAGAGTTCAAGTCACACTGCACAGCCTGATCATTAGTGTTCTCTGCGTGAAGAGAGGGATCTGGGAGCGTACATGGACAATGTTGGCGACATGGTCTCCTAGAGAGGCTATCAGCATTGGTATGCAGCCGGCCAGGGCGATGGACGATTTCCAAGTCGTACTCAGCTAGCCTCTCCAGCCACCTAGCGAGCTGTCCTTCAGGCTCTTTGAGTCTTGTGAGCCACCGCAGGCTGCTGTGGTCTGTGCGCACGATGCAGGGCCGCCCCAGGAGATACTGCCGAAAGTGCCTTGTGAACTCCACCACAGCGAGCAGTTCACGCCGTGTGGTGCAGTAATTCTGCTCGGCCTTTGACAACTTGCGGCTGCCATACGCCAGCACACGCTCTTCACCTTGCTGGATTTGCGAGAGCACCCCGCCGATGCCAGTATCGCTTGCGTCGGTATCTAGTATCATGCTACCTTGGTCAAGGGGATACCCTAGGACTGGAGCTGTAGTCAGCCGATGCTTGAGCTCATCAAATGCTGCCTGGCATTTTGTACTCCACTGGAAGCGAGCGTATTTCTTATTTAGGGCATGGAGGGGCTCGGCCACATCTGCAAAGTCCTTTACAAAGCGCCGGTAATATGACGCAAGGCCGACGAACTGACGGACCTCCTGGGTTGAAGTAGGCGTCGGCCACTCCTTCACCTTCTGGATCTTACTGGGGTCAGTGGCCACGCCGTGCTCGGAAACAATATGGCCCAGGTAGGCTACCTGGCGACGAAAAAGGCAGCATTTGGCAGGCTTTAACTTGAGGTTGGCCTGGTGGAGACGGTCGAAAACCTGGCCAAGGCGCTGCAGCATCTCTGGCACATCCCTGCCCAGCACAATGATGTCGTCGAGGTAGACTAGGCATGTCTCCCACTGCATGCCAGTTAGGACACGGTCCATTAGCCGTTGGAATGTCGCCGGTGCGTTGCACAGTCCGAACGGCATGACATTCCACTCAAACAAACCTTTCCGAGTACAGAAAGCAGCTGCTTTTCGTGCCCTGGGGGTCAGCTCGACTTGCCAGTATCCAGACGCAAGGTCCAATGTACTGAACCATTTGGCAGTGGAGAGGGTGTCAAGTGTGTCTTGGATGCGAGGCAGGGGGTATGCGTCCTTGATGGTAACGTCGTTTAGGGCCCTATAATCTATACAGAGGCGGTACGTCCCATCCTTCTTGCGCACCATCACTATGGGGGATGCCCAGCTGCTGTGACTGCGGCGTGCAACCCCTGCCTCCAGGCCTTCTTGAATTTGTTGGTCAGCACTTTGTTGTTTTTCAGCTGCCATCCGGCGTGGTGGCTGCTTAACCGGAGCACCCGGCTGGGTTACAATGTCATGCTGCACTAGGCCAGTGCGGCCAAGGTCATTGGGGCCGGTGGAGAAGATACCCCCATAGGTGTGCAGGAGCTGGGCTAGCTGGAGCTGCTCTTCTGATTTTAGCTCAGTGGAGCTCTGGGTATATAGCTCCTGTAGGTGTGGGGGGACAGCAAGGTTGGTGCTGACGGACTGTTCATTTTGGGCTGGGGTCGCTGCAGGTTGCACCGCAGCAGCACGGCGGAGGAAACCTGCAATTGCTCCCTTTCTGATAGTGACAGCAGCATTTCCAGGGTTAAAGAGGCGGAGGGGTACTGCCTTGGAGGGCTGGGCGTTCACCAGGACGCGGGCAACTAACAGTTTATGTCTTTCAACAAACCCTCTGGTGGGGTTCAGCATCATTTCCCCCCTAATTTGCTCCTTACCGTGGGTGTGGCCTCGCACCAGGTACTCCCGCCCAGGCTCTAGCACCACAGTTCTGGATACTTTCACTGTATTGGCCCGACACCATCTCTCTCCTCCGAAATAAGGCACTGTTTCACCAAACAGCACTATCTGCTGATTTTCATAGTCCAGGTGTGCTTTGGCTTGAACCAAAAATGGATGACCAAGGAGAGCCTCATGGGTGGCTACATCAGCCACCAGGAAGTGGACGCTCACCTCACTGTTATTGATCTGGACCGGGACATGGGCCTCACCAAGCACTGGCACATCACCGGGCCCAATACCAAGTAGTGTCTTTGTGATTGAGGGCTGGAGTGGAGGCTGCTGCGCTGGGTGGAAAGCATTGTAGTAACACAGCGGCAACACACTCTTCTGAGCCGCACTGTCCAACACAGCACAAACGTCCAGGTTGTGCACTCTCATATGAATACTCATCTCTTGAGTTGGTGCCTTAATGTGGAGCACAGCAGGGTTTGGGGATTTGGGGGAAACTACTGAGACTTGGGCTTTATTAGTGTTCTTTGGCGAGGGGCAATTTCTTCTCATATGACCCACGCCCGAGCAGTTGTGACAGCGGATCTCCTCCCAGTTTATGTTTTTGCGACCTCTCCCTTTACCTGGCTTATAATTCGTCACGGGGGAGGTTGGTTGAGAGTGAAAGCCGGGGGGAAGTGGTTGAGGCTCCCACTGAGCTGCTTGTGGGGTCACAATAGTCTCTGGAAGCTGCTCCCCAGTACCTTCCCTGATGACAGCAGTACGTGTCCTCCTTTCATTCATGTTGTGTGCCCCTGATCGCATGAGGCCAGTGACATATGACGCTGCCCGCTTGGTGGACTCATGACGACGGGCTATGTCATAGGCTTGGGCGAGTGTCTCAGGCCGTTTTTCTAACAGTTTTTGTACCATTTCTGCATCCCCTACAGCACTGGTGAAAACTTCAACACCTATGGCATCCTGTTCCGTCTCAGTCCTGTTGCTATAAGCCACTGACACTTTCCCATATATGTCATCTCTCAGAACATGAAGAGCCTCACCTGGTTTACGGATACGCTGCCTTAATTCAACAGCTACTGCAGCTGCATGCTCTGAAGAGGGGCCGTATGCATTCTCCAATTCGTCCACCAGGCGGCAGTAGTCCCACTGTGCAGAGCGGGGATTTCTGTGGACGATTGCTCCTGCTGCACCCACCAAGCAGAACTTTAACTGGATGACTTTAGTCTTTTCCGACCAGCAGTTGGCTTTAGCACAGCTTTCAAACCTGTGCAGGAACTCTTTCCATGGAGTGGACTGGGCATTTGCTCAGATGAGTACTCGCAGCACTTGTCCAAGAATGAGCAACAGCAGGGGGCTTGTGGTTTAGAGCATTGGGGTTGGTGTGGGATCGGTGAGCTCTGGAGGAAACTGTCCATGTGTGCAAGGAAGGGGTTTGTAGCCGCAGCAGCCGATGGCATAGCTGCATGCTGCAGCTTTATTTGCTGTGTCTGTGCTCTGTGGTAACTTATGGGGGTGTGGCACGGGGCTTTATTTTGTGCATTACAGTCATTGAGGCAACAGTTTTTATTGACAAATGGGTTTGTGCTTGCAAATCTGGGCTCATGCGGTGCTTTGATATCCCCATGCCGCATTTCAGAGAGCTCCGCTTCACACAGAAAGGGGTTCATGTTCCCATACCTCTCATTCAGTTCGCTCATGCAGCCTCCATGTCGCTCTTCACTCACAGAGTCCCGCTGCTGCTCAACTGTTGTCAGAGTCATGAACGGGTTGGAGTAGCTGGTTACGTTCCCGCAGACGTTGACTGTATTAGCGTCGGCCGGAGGTCGGCTGGCGGTCGCCATTTTACTTAGCATGTTCGCCCGGTAAACTTGCTAATGAGTTAGCAATTATTGTCCGTGTCACTTCACTGTTTAATGCTCACCACTGCCGTTGCATTCAGATATGAAAGTCCCTTCGTGGTCGCCAGTGTTGAACTTTCCTATCTGGCTCTCCAACCGTGGTTAAAAAGCATAGGGGAAGATGCTGTCTTCCAGGGCTGAAGGAGTCGCTCTCCTCCAGGTTCAATTACCCGGGTATGTTTCCCCGGCCGTGGAAAGCAAGAGACACTGACTCCTCGGGCTTATGATGCTGAGCTTTATTAATCTCTTACTGAAAACCGAACACTTCTTCCGCCACTTACTAACTTTTCTCTCTGCCACTCGCTTCTCTCTCTCTCGCTTCACTCTCCCACCGTCGCTTCATCAACACACACTCAGTCGCGCTCACACACGTCATCCTACAGCGCTCTCTGTACATCTCTCCCTCTAGGGGCAGCTCTGGGCAGCTCCCGCACACTGCCTATTCTCATAACACTATTCTAGATATCAAGAAGGATATTTGTCACATATCGAGAGAGAGAGAGAGAGAGAGAGAGAGAAAGAGAGAGAGAGAGAGAGGGAGAGGGAGGAGTCATACTGTAATAACCATAACGATCACAAGTCTAAACTACGTCAACTCTCATGAACCAACACAAATGAGCTGAGAACAAACCCACCGGGCCATAAATCAACCTGAACCAACCAAGAAGATGCAAAATCCTAGTTAGCCTGACAACAATATCTCAGAAATCACACAATCCCACAGATCACAATTTAAATAGGCTAGTTCAGTCCAGCACTTAAAACAACAGAAAACAAAACAGCACATCAGCCTTCTCTGACAGGATTTTAAGATAAAATTTTGTTAAAGAAAATATTTATGTTTTTTTCAGGAATGTGAAAGAGGTTTTAAAGAACCAGTTTTTCATTTTTAAGTTAGTAAGTCAAATGAGTACAACTCATAATGTACTTGCACCATTGTGGGTGTGTTTTTTCATTTATTGTTAAAATGCAAAATATTGTGTGCTGCGTAACTTTTCACCTTTGACCGTTTACATCCATGTTTACTACAGTTTCTTCTTCTTCTCTTCCTTTTTTGTTATGATGTGTCTAAGTACTTTTGAACTCTGGTAATTTATGTATATAGTATTTTATTTCAAATTGAATGTGTTGAATCTCCTGAAGAACAAGAAAACAGTCTAAATACAGTCTGGACTGTTTATGTGGGGAAAGAGCTGCATGCAGCTTGTGAGCTGTCGGTTGGCCTCCACTAATGTCATGTGTCATAAAGAATGTGTTCATGTCCACAGAGAGAGGAAGAGGAGGGCTGTTTCTGTGGAGGAGCAGCTGTCCTGCTGTTCCTTGTGTCAGGACGTCCTGAAGGATCCAGTCTGGGACCAGTCTGCTTCATCAGGAGACTCCTCCTGTCCCCAGTGTGCAGAAAGATCCAGAACCAGACCTGGACTGCAGACAGACAGTCAGACCAGCACTGTACAAAGTAAGACTGAAGATCTGTCTGCTGATGTCATCATCTCTGAAAACAGGAATCTACTTACTCTATCCTACATTAACACTCACTTTCTGTTTAATTCTACCTTTTTTCTTCTCTTTCAGCAGACAGACACAACAAACAGGTGAGTTGTGAAAGCAGAAGACTAACTGGATCTTGTGCTGAGATTAATTTGAACACATTTCCATGACACCTGAGAAAACTCAATCTGATAGAAAGCTCCAGAACAGCTGCTGAGTAGACTTGTGATGAGACGTTTTTATTGATGATCCTCTTGAGTTTCTCTGACACTTCAATGACTGCAGCCAAACTGGGCTTTATGTGAAATCAGTCAGATCCAGTAGAAACACAGAATGAGTTTCTACTGACAGACAGAGAGAAACACAACTGTTCTCTTATCTGTTCTCTGATTTTACCAGAGAGACAAGATGACAAAGGCGGACCTCCTTAAGCTTCTGGAAGATTTAAAAGTTGATGATTTTGAGAAGTTCAAGTGGTACCTGAAGAATGAAAAGGTGGACGACATCCAAGAGAGCCAGCTGGAGACAGCAAAGAGGCGAGATGTTGTAGATCTGATGGTGCAGAAATATGAATTTTCTGGAGCTGTGGAGGTGATGAAGAGCGTTTTAAAGAAGATCAACAGGAATGATCTGGTGAAGAAATTGTTAAACATCAGCTCAGGATCAGAAGGTCAGTCACAGGAAGAGACAAACATGACATCCCACCCAGACTGCAGCTCTGTCACAACAGCCTGTCTTTATTTATTTAAAAAAAAAAAAAATTTATATTAGGATTAAGATTTTTGTATTGGCATTTCTCAGCAGAAACTCCACACAGAAAGGACCTGGGACATTCAGGCTTTGAACCACTGAGCCATCGTGCTGCCCAGACAGTAGTCTTTGGACAGTTAAACATAATTTTAGTTCTTCTCAGCACATTTAGTTTAAAATCAAATAACTGATACTACATTGCAGGAAGATATAGCTCTTTAACACATTGCAGGGGCTCAACAGTATTGGGACAGAGACACATAAAGACAGACTAAATGATCACACAACAACACAGACATGACTACATGAACCGATGCCCACGGTAAATCTGGCAATATCTCCTTCACTGATCAACACTGGCAGCTCTGACTCATACAGTACTTAATAGAGACTGGTTTACATTGTGCTGGTAATCTGGGGGGTCGTCATTGGATTAATGAGAGATTGGTTGAATGAACTCTTGTCAGGTAGCAGTGACATCATTCTGACAGGTGGTCACGACAAAGGAACTATTATTGGTTTCTGTTATCAGGGTTGTAGATCAGACAAACTTTGACTTTCATTACGAATGAAAAGTGAGGAACAAACCAGATTTATTGGTATTAGCATTATTTTATAAGTTTTGTTATTTCCACAGGTCGATTTTTTATCTGCTATTTACACATAATATGCATTAAATACATTATTAATTATTCTTGTATTTAAAGTCCAACTAAAACTTTAACAAATACAAATGATCCTCTAAAAGTCTAAATAAGTTGGTTTCTCCTACTTAACATTTGACTGTTTGTTAAATTCAGACACGTTCATGTTGTGAGGTTAAGTTGTGACTCAGACACACAGAGCAAAACAGAACAAAAAGTCAGGACTAACACACGTCTTCTGTCACTAATACTGATAAAATAAGAAAGGCATGCTCTGAGAATAAGGTCAGTGTAGAGGAGAAATCTCATCACTTCATACTAAACCAGTTGTCTCTGCTCCTCGTTCAGGCCCAGCAGCCCCTCTGCCCCCCCCAGATGAACCAGCCCCACCAACTGTGGAAGGAGGTAAGCAGCATTGAGCTGAATGACATGTCACTTAACATAACTGAAGGGGCTGTGAGAGTTTCCTTTTATTATTATGAAAAAAGATGAAAATGATTTTAATGATAGAGAATTGGTCTTACACTTCTTTAAAAAATGTGGTGTTGATTTTATCATTATAATCATTATATCTTTTTATTAGGGGTGTGACGAGATCTCGTGCCACAAGATATTTCTCGTCAAAGTGAATTTTATTCTCGTGAAGCTATAATTAAGGCCGCACCAAAAAAAAAAGACGATCGGTTTTCTATCGCTCATTATCACGTCATGTCTTCTTTTTATAAAGTCACGTGTGGATCATTAACCTTGTTGCAGCTTCTACCTGCTGAGAAGATCTCAGTCAGAAGTATGAGATCAGGAGCAGGTTAACCCCAGGTCTCTACACTGAGTGGGGGGTGTTAGGGTGGGGGAGGGGCTAAGGTCTCTACACTGAGAGCCTGAAGTAGGAAGAGCAGCTATGGAAGCCTAATGATGCCAAAAGTAAAATGAGTCACACTACCAAATTATAACAGTTTATATGTTGTTCTACTTGTGTATTTATGTGATACAGGATTTGTACAATTTACTTTCATTTCTGTTTTTTTATTAGTTATATGTTAGGGTTAGGCTTAGTGTATTATTTCATCATTATTAAGGCAAAAGAACTCAATTTATATCCATGGACATTATAATGAATAGGCTATAGGCTTAATATTAGTTTGCATCCAGCGTGCTGCGTGGACTTCATTACATCTACTGCACCGCTGCTACCACAACTATGAAATGCTAAGTTTACTGTCTGTGATTGTGACCCTCATAAAAGTCATATTTTACAAATCTGCATTATGTAAACTAACGAAATTCGTTAAAGTCATTTGGCGACTTCTAAGTCATTAAACTAAGTCTGTTCCTGTGAGCGTGAATGATCTCTCTGTGATCGAACTTTCTACTTTTACTGAAGTAAAGAGTTGAATCAGTACGTCTGCTTTTACTAGAGTCTTTTTTTACACATGTTAGTATCTGTAGTAGTGCATACTACACAGGCAAGCATGAACACACACCTGTGCATGTTTTATGAGAGTAAACTGTCTTATATGTTTTTGTGCAACGTGTTGGAGGCAACCGTGCTTGAGTACACTTGGGTTTGAGGTAATGTGAGTGCGGGCCAGCGGGGGACATTGGTGCTTCAGCACGGTACGGAACAACTGGCCCTAGTGTGAGTGCGCCCTGAGAGCTTTACCATTAGATTGTAAAAGACAGTCTAAGCACATTACTTATAGAGAGCATGAGTCTTGCATCAAATAGTGAATTCCACTGCATGCAGAAATGTTGCATGTGTGTCTGTACAGTGTTATATTATCACAGCTCAATGTCAGTAAATAATGTACAGTACAGGTTGGCATGGCCTGAGCCTGGTGTTGGGCCCCATATGATATCTTTTCATGAGGCCCAAAACCCCTGGCAGCACCCCTGCATATGTGCATGTAAACACTGAGAGTTGTTTAGATCTATATTTGTCTTCTCTTTAGGTCTATGTAAGATCACTGTGAGGAGGAAATGTCAAAATGTGACTGAAACAAGTGATGAACCAGGAGGTGAAACCTACTTCAATGAGAAATACACTGATGTCTACATCACAGAGGGAAGGAGTGACGAGCTTAATACTCAACATGAGGTGTGGCAGCTTGAGACAACTTCCAAGATGAAGACCCTCCATGACACTCCAATCAAGTGCCACGACATCTTTAAAGCCTTACCCAACCAAAGCAAACACATCCAAGTGGTTCTGATGAACGGCGTCGCTGGCATTGGAAAAACCTTCTCAGTGAGGAAGTTCGCTCTGGACTGGGCAGAGGACTTGAAAAACCAACATATCAGTCTGCTGTTTCTGTTTCCATTCAGGGAGCTGAACTTGATCAACAATGAGCAGTACAGTCTGATCATGCTGATCTATGAATTCTATCCAACATTACAACAAAAGCTCACAGCAGAGAAGCTCGATGTCTGTAAAGTTCTGTTCATCTTTGACGGCCTGGATGAAAGCAGACTTTCACTGGATTTCAACACCAGAGAAGTCGTGACTGATGTCACACAGAAGACATCTATCAGCGTGCTGTTGAGAAGCCTCATCAAGGGGAAGCTGCTTCCCTTGGCTCTCATCTGGATAACTTCCCGACCTGCAGCAGCCAATCAGATCCCTCGTTCATGTGTGGACAGGGTAACAGAAGTACGAGGCTTCACTGACCCCCAGAAGGAGGAGTACTTCAGGAAGAGATTCAGTGATGAAGAGTCCAGCACAATCATCTCACACATCAAGACATCCAGGAGCCTCCACATCATGTGTCACATCCCAGTCTTCTGCTGGATCACTGCTGCAGTTCTGAAGGAAATGTTGACTACAGACCAGAGAGGACAGCTGCCCAAGACCCTGACTGACATGTACTCACACTTCCTGGTGGTTCAGACAAGGAGGAAGAAGAACAAGTACGATGAGGGACAAGAGATGAGTCCACAGGAGCTGACGGAGGCTGACAGGAACCTTCCTCTGAAGCTGGGGAGGCTGGCGTTTGAACAACTGATGAAAGGAAACATCATGTTCTACCAAGAAGACCTGAAGCAGTGTGGTCTTGATGTCACAGAGGCTGCAGTGTTATCAGGATTTTGTACACAGATCTTCAAAACAGAGAAACTCCAGAAGAAAGAAGTCTACAGCTTTGTTCATCTGAGCGTTCAGGAGTTTCTGGCTGCAGTCTACATGTACCACTGTTACACCATCAGGAAGACAACGGTACTGGAGGACTTCCTGGGAGATCAAGAAGAAGAAGAAGAAGAAGAAGAAGAAGAAGAAGAAAAAGAAGAAGAAGAAGAAGATAACCCCTACCCAACTCTGGAGGACTTCCTGAACAGAGCCATGGAGATATCTCTCTTCTATAAAAATGGCCACCTGGATCTGTTTGTCCGCTTCCTTCATGGCCTCTCTCTGGAGTCCAACCAGAGTGTCTTAGGAGACCTGCTGGGTAAGACAGACAACAGTCCAGAAACCATCCAGAGAGTCACCAACAACCTGAAGGAGATGAACTCTCTTGAGATCTCTATAAATAGCTCTCCTGACAGAACCATCAACATCTTCCACTGTCTGATGGAGATGAACGACCTCTCAGTACATCAGGAGATCCAAGAGTTCCTGAAGTCAGAGAACAGATCAGAGAAGGAACTCTCTGAGATCCACTGCTCAGCTCTGGCCTACATGCTGCAGATGTCAGAGGAGGTTCTGGATGAGTTGGACCTGGAGAAGTACAACACATCATGGTTGGGACGAAAGAGACTGATCCCAGCTGTGAGGAACTGCAGAAAGGCTCGGTAAGTCCAGATGTGATTAACATTATAAATCAGTGTAGATTAGTAGTTTAGTTCTTTAAATATAAATAATATATTGGGTCATATATTGAGAATGTTGAGTTTCTTTAGTTTAAATTAAAGAGTACAGTCTAGGCCTGATCTATGTGAAAAGTGTATTGAGGTAACTGTTGTTGTGATTTGGTGCTGAATAAATAAACCTGAATTATAACATTTTTATTATTGTTAAAATAGTGCTCTACTTGTTTATAGCTGAAACAACATCAGTTATATTTAGTCTCAGATGTTCTTCAGCTGTTTCAAATATTGTGAGTGTAAGTAATGTTGATGTTTCAGATGGTTGTTTATAGCTGTTTAGTTAATGAACACAGTTATTTGATTTATTTCTAGTAATTGTTGGATTTGACAGTTTGTTCTTCTACTTGTCTTCCTTTGAGTGTTGGAGGCTTCATTCAAACCTGGTAAAACAAATGAAGGACTTTAGAGGTTGTGGTTGAGGTTTCATTACAGCAGCATTTTATCACCACATATATCAGTATTTAACAGTGAATGCAGTAAAGTTATTATTAATAGAGATGCACTGATCTGATATTAATATCTGATATCGGCCTTGATATTGACTCTAATAGCTAGATGGGGTATTAGATAATGGAGCCGATCTATTCACTTCAATTCTATGTTTTTGAAGCGTGCTACGTCATGCGTAGTGTGTGTATGTGTGTGTGTGTATGTTTGCCCAAAAGAGCAACTTTAAGCAACTATTTTTGGTAATACTTTATAACTCTTATTATGAACCAAACATTTAGGTTTATAGCTGATTAGGAAATGCTGTGTTAATATTCGTTAACTTAGCCGTGCATCATTTGTAAACATTATTAAATGATTAGTAAAACATTTGTTAATAATTTGTAGCTACATTGATTTGATTGAAAGCATCATTCAGTGTGATTTAAAGGATAGCTGAAGAAACGTTAATACAAATGTAGCTGCAGGTCATTTAATCCACCCTTACATTATTACAACAAGTTTGATTTGATTAAAGTACGTTTTGATTCAATATGAGTTTATTTTGATTGACATGTTGAGTTTGAGAAGAGATGCAGGCCTAAGCAGTAGAGCAGCATAGAGAAGAGATGCAGACCTGAGCAGTAGAGCAGCAGAGAGAAGAGATGCAGACCTGAGCAGTAGAGAAGAGATGCAGACCTGAGCAGTAGAGCAGCAGAGAGAAGAGATGCAGACCTGAGCAGTAGAGAAGAAATGCAGGCCTGAGCAGTAGAGCAGCAGAGAGAAGAGATGCAGACCTGAGCAGTAGAGAGAAGAGATGCAGACCTGAGCAGTAGAGCAGCAGAGAGAAGAGATGCAGACCTGAGCAGTAGAGCAGTACAGCAGCAGAGAGAAGAGATGCAGACCTGAGCAGTAGAGCAGTACAGCAGCAGAGAGAAGAGATGCAGGCCTGAGCAGTAGAGCAGCAGAGAGAAGAGATGCAGACCTGAGCAGTAGAGCAGCAGAGAGAAGAGATGCAGACCTGAGCAGTAGAGCAGCAGAGAGAAGAGATGCAGACCTGAGCAGTAGAGCAGTAGAGCAGCAGAGAGAAGAGATGCAGACCTGAGCAGTAGAGCAGCAGAGAGAAGAGATCCAGACCTGAGCAGCAGAGAGTTGGAGGAGAAAGGATATTTGTCCTGTTCTCCATTAGGAGGAGTCAGAGGGTTTCACCTGTTGCAGCAGTGTGTTCCTGAAGGAGAAAGAACATTTCCTCCACAGTGACGAGGGTCTGCCAGTGGAGGGAGCAAGATGCTTTGACCTGCCGGTTTGGTGGATCCTGAGTCTGCAACCTGCTAGCTTTCAGCTCGGCTGCTTTGCTTCTTCTTCCCGCCATCACACAGACACTGTGACTTGAACAGTAGTGCAGTGAACAAAATAATTCAGTTAACTGAAATAAAAAGTAATGAAAGTTTGATCAGTATAATAACCCTGGTCCACATACAGGACCATACTAGCCACTAGCTGCACTAGACTCTCTGGTTCACATAGAGTACTGTCTCTCAGTCTGAGGCTCTATCTTCTACAGACTAAACCAATAACACAACTCCAAACTAGTGAAAGTCTCTCAAAACAAATCAATAACCAATCATTTGTAAAAGGCATTAGATAGTGTGGGAACCATTTGTGTTTGATGAATAGTTTCCACTTTAGATTATTTATCCATTTATTCACAAATGATTGATAAGAGGTGAGGCTAGTGAAGCACTTTCTGGGACTATGGGAAAGCTAAACTGTATAGCACCTCTGGCTGCAGTGGATATAAATATGAAGTGTTTAGTTACATATTAACAGCTGATTTATAAATGTTTGTATTAATGTTTCTTCAGCTTTCATTTAAATCACACTGAATGATGACTTTCAATCAAACCATGTGTAGCTGCATATTATCTACTAATAATTTACTAGTTGTTTTTAAGTTAATTTCATCATATAATAATGTTTAGAAATGATGCACAAATTATAAACTTATTTGGTTTGCTTTTACAAACATATTAATGTAATTATTTACTAATGATTATGTCATTATTAACTAATGGTTTTCAATCATTTACAAATATTAACATTAATATTTCCTAATCATTTATAAACCTATGTAAATGTTCATAATTAGTTTATTATACAAAGTGTTATAAATGTGTTATTACCATTCATTGTTCTAAAGTGTTTCCCTGTTTTCTAACATGTCTAATGTGATAAAAAGAAATCTCTGATTTTCCTTTACAAATGTTTTAAAGAGATTTTTGACACATTAAAGCTCAGTGTTATATTTTTAATGCTGATACCCTGATAACATCTTTCTGATGACATCATGCTGAAAATGATTCAAATGTCAACAACTAAACATCACACAGTCATCTCTCATACACATCTAAATATTTAATTACATTTATATTTAATTATGTGCAGGTCTAATATTGTCAAACCATCATCAGTCAGTAAATGTAGCTGCTTATGGATGTGAAGCTGACAGCAGCAGGTAGCAAAGAGAGATGATCTTTATCAACTGGAACTGTTCACTGAGCTGAACTGAGTCTAAATATCCTGCAGTCACATTAAACATAGTGGACAGTAAAACTGCTTTTCTAGTCAGGATGTCCTCATGTTAACTTAGTGGAGACAGACATGGGATCAGATCACACACACACACACTGTGCACATTATGGAAGCCTCAATGTAACTCCATGTTCTCTCCTTCATCTGCAAGATTAAAGCTAAACCAAGATTAAAGTCTGCAGGTCTGAGAGAGAGTGATGAGAATGATTGTTTCATTTAAACACACTGAGATACAATTAGCTGAACTGGGAGTGTTCTGGTAGCTTACTGGTTAAGACACATATCTTATACAGTCAGGTCCATAAATATTTGGACATTGACACAATTTTCAGTATTTCAGCTCTGTACCACACCACAATGAATTTGAAATGAAACAATCAAGTTGTACTTTAAGTGCAGACTTTGAGCTTTAATTTGAGGCTATTTACATCCAAATCAGGTGAACGGTGTAGGAATTACAGCACATTTTATATGTGCCTTCCACTTTTTAAAGGGACCAAAAGTAATTGGACAAACTAACATAATCATAAATCAAATTGCCCACTTTTCAATACTTTGTTGAAAATCCTTTGCAGTCAATGACAGCCTGAAGTCTGGAACCCACTGACATCACCAGACACTGGGTTTCATCCCTGGTGATGCTCTGCCAGGCCTCTGCTACAGCGGTCTCCAGTTCCTGCTTGTTCTTTGGGCATTTTCCCTTCAGTTTTGTCTTCAGCAAGTGAAATGCATGCTCAATTGGATTCAGGTCAGGTGATTGACTTGGCCATTGCAGAACATTCCACTTCTTTGCCTTTAAAAACTCTTTGGTTGCTTTCGCAGTATGCTTCGGGTCATTGTCCATCTGCACTGTGAAGCGCCGTCCAATGAGTTTTGAAGCATTTGGCTGAATATGAGCAGATAATATTTCCCGAAACACTTCAGAATTCATCTTGCTGCTTTTGTCAGCTGTCACATCATCGATAAATATAAGAGATCCAGTTCCACTAGCAGCCATGCATGCCCACGCCATCACACTACCACCACCATGCTTCATTGATGAGGTGGTATGCTTTGGATCTTGAGCAGTTCCTTCCCTTCTCCATACTCTTCTCTTTCCATCACTCTGGTACAAGTTGATCTTTGTCTCGTCTGTCCATAAGATCTTGTTCCAAAACTGCACAGGCTCTTTTAGATGTTTCTTGGCAAACTCTAATCTGGCCTTCCTGTTTTTGAGGCTCACTAGTGGTTTACACATTGTGATGAAACCTCTGTATTTCTTCTGGTGAAGCCTTCTCTTAATTGTTGACTTGGACACCGACACACCTACCTCCTGGAGAGTTTCCTTGATCTGGCCAACTGTTATGAAGGGATCTTTCTTGACCAGGGAAAGGATTCGTCTGTCATCCACCACACTTGTTTTCCGTGGGCTTCCAGGTCTTTTGGTGTTGCTGAGCTCACCAGTGCGTTCTCTCTTCTTAATTATGTACCAAACAGTTGATTTAGCCACACCTAATGTTTTTGCTATCTCTCTGATAGGTTTGTTTTGATTTTTCAGCCTAATGATGGCTCGCTTCACTGATAGTGACAGCTCTTTGGACTTCATATTGTGAGATGACCTCCGCAGATTCCAAATGAATATACCACACTTGAAATGAACTCTAGGCCTTTTATCTGCTCCTTGTAAATGAAATAACGAGGGGATCACACACACCTGGCCATGGAACAGCTGAGTAGCCAATTGTCCAATTACTTTTGGTCCCTCAAAAGGTGGAAGGCACATATAAAATGTACTGTAATTCCTACACCGTTCACCTGATTTGGATGTAAATAACCTCAAATTAAAGCTCAAAGTCTGCACTTAAAGTACAACTTGATTGTTTCATTTCAAATTCATTGTGGTGTGGTACAGAGCTGAAATACTGAAAATTGTGTCAATGTCCAAATATTTATGGACCTGACTGTAACTACAATGTCAGTGGTTCAGTTCCAGCAGTGGAGCTTGGCTGCATGTTATTCTCTGTCTCTCTCTTCTTGTTTCCTGTTTATCTCTCAGCTGCTTTTCATTAAAGGATTTATTCACTTCAAACTGTTTCATCATCAAATGCATGAAGTAAATATAAAGTGTCCTCTTTCATGATAACATATGTTGTAATATTTGTGTCATTACAGACTTTCTCACTGTGATCTCTCAGAGACTGAGTATGAAGTTGTGGCCTCAGCTCTGAAGGCCAACCCCTCCCATCTGACAGATCTGGACCTGAGCTACAACGACCTGACTGGTTCAGACATGGAGCTTGTGTGTGCTGGACTGGAGAGTCCAAACTGTAAACTGGAGAGTCTGAGGTCAGTTCACTGACTGTAGCTTTGCTAGATTTGTTTCTATATATTCAATTAAAATCATTCACTGAAGTTTCAGATGTTTGGTTCATAGATTTTCAGGATTTGCTTTTAGCTCAAATCTGTAGAATTAAATGTTTTCAGGAATTTAAAATCCACAGTCTTGTTGTGTGTAAAAATGACTTCCAGAGTTTAAACTAATATGAGGCTTCAGCAGTCTGAGTTCCACATACAGTCAGGTCCATAAATATTTGGACATTGACACAATTTTCAGTATTTCAGCTCTGTACCACACCACAATGAATTTGAAATGAAACAATCAAGTTGTACTTTAAGTGCAGACTTTGAGCTTTAATTTGAGGTTATTTACATCCAAATCAGGTGAACGGTGTAGGAATTACAGTACATTTTATATGTGCCTTCCACCTTTTGAGGGACCAAAAGTAATTGGACAATTGGCTACTCAGCTGTTCCATGGCCAGGTGTGTGTGATCCCCTCGTTATTTCATTTACAAGGAGCAGATAAAAGGCCTAGAGTTCATTTCAAGTGTGGTATATTCATTTGGAATCTGCGGAGGTCATCTCACAATATGAAGTCCAAAGAGCTGTCACTATCAGTGAAGCGAGCCATCATTAGGCTGAAAAATCAAAACAAACCTATCAGAGAGATAGCAAAAACATTAGGTGTGGCTAAATCAACTGTTTGGTACATAATTAAGAAGAGAGAACGCACTGGTGAGCTCAGCAACACCAAAAGACCTGGAAGACCACGGAAAACAAGTGTGGTGGATGACAGACGAATCCTTTCCCTGGTCAAGAAAGATCCCTTCATAACAGTTGGCCAGATCAAGGAAACTCTCCAGGAGGTAGGTGTGTCGGTGTCCAAGTCAACAATTAAGAGAAGGCTTCACCAGAAGAAATACAGAGGTTTCATCACAATGTGTAAACCACTAGTGAGCCTCAAAAACAGGAAGGCCAGATTAGAGTTTGCCAAGAAACATCTAAAAGAGCCTGTGCAGTTTTGGAACAAGATCTTATGGACAGACGAGACAAAGATCAACTTGTACCAGAGTGATGGAAAGAGAAGAGTATGGAGAAGGGAAGGAACTGCTCAAGATCCAAAGCATACCACCTCATCAATGAAGCATGGTGGTGGTAGTGTGATGGCGTGGGCATGCATGGCTGCTAGTGGAACTGGATCTCTTATATTTATCGATGATGTGACAGCTGACAAAAGCAGCAAGATGAATTCTGAAGTGTTTCGGGAAATATTATCTGCTCATATTCAGCCAAATGCTTCAAAACTCATTGGACGGCGCTTCACAGTGCAGATGGACAATGACCCGAAGCATACTGCGAAAGCAACCAAAGAGTTTTTAAAGGCAAAGAAGTGGAATGTTCTGCAATGGCCAAGTCAATCACCTGACCTGAATCCAATTGAGCATGCATTTCACTTGCTGAAGACAAAACTGAAGGGAAAATGCCCAAAGAACAAGCAGGAACTGGAGACCGCTGTAGCAGAGGCCTGGCAGAGCATCACCAGGGATGAAACCCAGTGTCTGGTGATGTCAGTGGGTTCCAGACTTCAGGCTGTCATTGACTGCAAAGGATTTTCAACAAAGTATTGAAAAGTGGGCAATTTGATTTATGATTATGTTAGTTTGTCCAATTACTTTTGGTCCCTTTAAAAAGTGGAAGGCACATATAAAATGTGCTGTAATTCCTACACCGTTCACCTGATTTGGATGTAAATAGCCTCAAATTAAAGCTCAAAGTCTGCACTTAAAGTACAACTTGATTGTTTCATTTCAAATTCATTGTGGTGTGGTACAGAGCTGAAATACTGAAAATTGTGTCAATGTCCAAATATTTATGGACCTGACTGTATCAAGTATGTTTGTGTTTCTTCAGTGTTTCCTTGCTGAGCTGCAGTGGAGGGATCCAAACTCAAAGAGGGAATTTTTTACTAAATATTTGAAATTTTGAGTCAAATAAATCAAGTGGGAGTCTACCGGACTGTCAAAGCCTCATATTAGCTTCAGCTGAACTTATGAAGTCATTTCCTACAGTGTAGCTGTGTTAGGAAGAGACCACTTCACAGTCAGTATGGACAGGAGGATGATTACTGCCACCAATAACATGTTTTAACTACTCACACCTACTAAACTACCAAATACAGGAAGAAGAGCTGATTTAATAGATTCAGACATAGTGATCTACACATTTAAAACCTGAACAAATCTGATTGGATTATAAATGTATTTTAATCTACATCATTTATTCTTTATTCAGATTGTGTGGCTGCAGTTTGACAAAGGAGGACTGTGCTCCTCTGGTCTCAGCTCTGAAGGCCAACCCCTCCCATCTGAGAGAGCTGGATCTGAGCGACAACGAGCTGCAGGATTCAGATGTGAAGCTGCTGTCTGATCTTAAGGAGAGTCCAGACTATACACTGGAGACTCTGCTGTAAGTTCACTGACTGTCTGTTACTATTGTTGATCTTAATGTTTAACAACTGAATCTAATTTATGTACTAGAGGTGGGGCAGGTTCACAAAATCCACGGTTCAGTTCATATCACAGTGTTCGGTTCGATTTATGTTGTTTTCTGGAATTTTACACTTAATTTCTCATATTTTTAGACAGGATGTCATCATCAAGGCAAGAACACAATAAAGATCAAAAGCAGAGGAGCGTACGTTACCATGGAGATTTATTGTGTGCAGCTAGCCTGCTCCAGACCAGCTAATAGCCAGGCTCAGTTTATCCTGGTGTTTATTTATTCAGTCAGCTGTCACTCCGGTCGGAAAAATAAATGTTTTAAAGTTAATTCATAGTCTTCTGTATGTATCCTGACTCATTTTTATTAGCCTGCATTAAAATACCACAGATACATTTTCATTTTTGCGTGTGTTTTTACTACACAGTCAGACATCCCAACTCTCCCGCATATTGATAGCGGCTCCCTGACGACCGCAAATGAGACCCAATCTCCTGGAATCTGGAGCGAGCAAGAGCACGCTAGAGAGTGTCTGCGTGTGTATGTGTGTGTGTGTTTGGTAAAATCAGACTCAGGTCAGATAGTTGAGCCCAGAGTTCAGACTAAACATGATGAAGCAGCTTTTAGCTGTTAAGCTGAACACAACTGGAACAAACTACCAGCAGAACTGAAATCGGCCCCAAATGTGAACATTTTTAAATCCAGGTTAAAAACATTTCTCTTCTCATGTGTTTATGATTGAACTCTTTTAAAGCAAAGTTACATTTTAATCGTTCATTCACACTTTTAATGATTTTAATACAAATCATTATTTTATGCTCTATTTTAGTCTAGTTTTTATTTTATTTTTCTCTCTTTCTATTTTTCTGTACTTTTATGTTTGTTATAATTGGGTTCTTTTTTATTGAATGTTTTAATGTTTCTAATTTTTACTGTCATGTTTTATGTAAAGCAGATTGAGATGCTGGGTATGAAATATGTTATATAAATAAAGCTGCCTTGCCTAAAGAGTCACATCTGTAAACAGAAGATCCTCTCAACTAACATCTGTTTGATACTGATCAAGTTTACTTGATGAAGGAGAAATATTTATTTATTATATTCTTTAATGTGTTTTAATGAATAATGTCTGATCATTGATATTGATCCTTCAGAACACACACACACACACACACACACACGCACGCTCATTGATGAGGACATAGTAATGTTTAACTACACATTTAAATCCTGAACACATCTGATTGAATTATAAATGGATTTTAATCTACATCATTTATTCTTTATTCAGGTTGGACGACTGCAGTTCATCAGAGACCAGCTGTGCTCCTCTGGCTTCAGCTCTGAAGTGCAAGCCCTCCCATCTGAGAGTGCTGGATCTGAATAGCAAAAAGCTGCAGGATTCAGACGTGAAGCTACTGTCTGATCTTCTGAAGAATCCAGACTGCAGACTGGAGGCTCTGGCGTGAGTTCACTGACTGTCTGTTACTATTGTTGATCTTAATGTTTAACACATGAACTTAGTTTATATACATATGTGGCCTAATCATAAAGGATGGGACCAGACACAAGAAAATATTTTTAGTAGGTGCTTCAATAATTCTGAGGGTTATGATGATCACAGTAAAATAACAAACACATTATTTTGCCTCTCACTTTGTGCTCCTGGATCTTAACTGTCAACAACAGAGCTCCAAACACTGGTGCTGATAGGCCAGTCAGTAACATTTACTGTAGACTCTAGCCTGCTCTCCCTCACAGCTAACTTCATCTTATGAACTTTAACTTTTAGTATCAACAGACAACAGTAGTGTCTGCTTTCCTACATAAAAAGAAAATAAAACACAAATAAATACATTTCTCCAGCCACATAACAGATATTCCACATTAAATTACAGCGCTTCACTGAAAAACTGTACATTTTATAAACAAAAACAATTCTGCACAAATTCTCATAAATGAACTCAGAATTCATATTTAAAAGAAAATCATGAACTCACTTGCCATCCAGTGTGCAGCCTGCACGCTAAGACGCACACCAGGACACAGCAGTGTGTCTCCCCTCTGCAGCTGGAACAAGCATACTAATCAACAGTTAGGGAAAATCATCTATACCTGATGCTGTAATGATGACAATCAGTGTATTTATCATTTATGTATTGTCCCGTATTTCAGACCCATCTCCCAAGAATCTCCTGTAATATATTTATGAATAATCGGATCAATGTGAATGAAAGCTCAGACAGGAAGCCGCTGCAGCTCCGTTAGCTTGACAGAAGCTGAAACTCTACATGGCCAAATGTTTGAACTGTAAATAAAAGTGCACATTTTCCAGCCTGCTTCAGACGATGCTGAGTTTACCGACTAATTATTAAAAATCAGGATGTGTTGTGTGAACTATCGTCATCTTAACCCGCTCAGCACCACTGATGGGCAGTAACGCGTTACTGTAATCCGATTACTTTTTTCAAGTAATGACTAAAGTAAGGGATTACAATTGCAGAAACAGTAATTAGATTACTTTTACTTACCCGCAAGCAGGCTGCGTTACTAAACTGTGATTTTGTTTGTGACAATCACGTATGAGCGGTGCAACGTCAGAGGTAAACAGACACGTGTGCAGATCAACAAGAGATAACATGGAGTGCGGGAGAGAGCAGGACCAGGCAGCGTTTAATGCTTGGAAGTACTGACATTACTTTGAGTTTGATTTGGTAAAAAGTGACTAAAACATTAGCATCTGCTGTACACTCTGCGTGGGAAGAAAACTTTTATCTACAGCAAAAAATTCCACCTCAAATGTGAGCAAGCAGCTAGCAAGCTGGCACAGGAATGTGAAAGTCATTGAGAAAGCCCCGGATCCCCCCACTGACATGACACATCCAATCCCACAAGGCAAACCTCAGACGGCCCTCTCCTGCTAAACAGCTGAAAATAGACTTAAGAGCGACAGGACTTAGTTTTATATAATAATCTATATTGTGGAGGAAATGTTGCCCATTTCCACTGAAGACTCTGAATCATTCTGACGCATCGATACCGACCAACTGTTAAAATATGTAAATGTTAATAATAATAATAATAATAATAATGCATTTTATTTAAAGGCGCCTTTCAAAGCACTCAAGGTCACCTTACAAGGCACACATAACACAAAAACAGTACATCAAACAATATAAATCAGGTGACATTTAGTGCAGAGATAAAGAATAAAGAAAGAAAATAAATAAAATAGATAAATAAAAATAAAAATAAATATGAACGTGACTTCAAAGTGCATTAATATAATAATAAACAAGAATGAAGATTGCATAGTTAAAGGGAGATAGAGTAGGCCACTCTGAATAGGTGTGTTTTCAGGCGGGATTTAAAGGTAGAGACAGAGTCTGAAGTGCGAATGTCAGGCAGGAGAGAGTTCCATAGGCGGGGGGCTGATCGGCTGAAAGCTCTTGACCCCATGGTGGTTAAGTTGGCAGATGGAGCGAAGAGCTGGTTAGCAGAGGAGGATCGGAGAGTTCGAGAAGGTGTGTAGATGTGGATAAGTTCAGAGAGATATGATGGTGCCAGGTTGTGAAGGATCTTGAATGTGAGGAGTAGAATCTTAAAGTCAATGCGGGATTTGATAGGGAGCCAGTGAAGTTGCTGCAGAGCAGGAGTGATGTGTTCAATAAAGGGAGTTCTAGTTATGATACGAGCGGCTGCGTTCTGTACAAGTTGGAGTTTGTGGAGAGATTTCCGCGGAAGACCAAAGAGGAGAGAGTTACAGTAGTCCAGACGAGATGTGATCAGGGTGTTTACCAGGATAGCGGTGCAGGTTGGTGAAAGTGAGGGACGGAGACGGTTGATGTTACGTAGATGGAAGTATGCAGACAGAGTAACGCTATTGATGTGGGCTTCAAACGATAGTGTGCTGTCCAGGATGACACCCAGGCTCTTTACTTGAGGGGATGGAGGAACAGTGGTATTGTCGATGGACATGGAGAAAGTGTTGAGTGTTGCTAGGGTTGATCTGGTACCAATGAGGAGGACCTCAGTTTTTTCGCCGTTAAGTTTAAGAAAATTTAGTGAGAGCCATGATTTAATTTCCAGTAAGCAGTCGGATAGAGCTGTGGGTGGCAGAGTGGAAGTAGGCTTAGTGGAAAGATAGAGTTGGGTATCATCAGCGTAACAGTGGAATTGTATGTCAAATTTCCTGAGAATGTGACCAAGAGGCAGAAGATAAATAATGAACAGGAGGGGGCCAAGGACGGAGCCCTGGGGAACACCACTAGAGACTGGAGAGGAGCCAGATCTCAGGTTTTTGATTTGAACAAACTGAGTGCGGTCAGAGAGATATGATGTGAACCAAGCCAGTGGGATGTCAGTGATTCCAATGGAGGCTAATCTGTCCAGGAGGATTTCATGAGAAACGGTGTCAAAGGCTGCACTCAGGTCGAGGAGAACCAGAATGGAGAGGAGTCCAGAGTCAGATGCCATCAGGAGGTCGTTGGTGATTTTCACTAGGGCTGTCTCGGTGCTGTGGAGGGGACGGAAGCCTGACTGAAATTGTTCATAAAGGCTGTTGTCAGACAGATGGGTGTGGATCTGAGCTGCAACCGTTCTTTCAAGTATTTTGGAGAGAAATGGCAAGTTAGAGATGGGACGGAAGTTGTTCAAGTCATTTGGATCGGCGCCAGGTTTCTTGAGTGTAGGAGTTATTGCAGCAGTCTTTAGTGATGATGGAACAACACCAGAAGTCAGTGAGGAATGAATGATGTCAGTTATTAACGCAGACAGGGCAGGTAGGCAGCTTTTGACCAGGTGGGTAGGTAGTGGGTCTAACTGGCAGGTAGATGACTTGGCTTTATGAATGAGACCACTTATTTCAGAGACAGTTGGCAGTATGAAGCTGGTGAGCGGAGAGCTGAAGGAAGATGTAGACCAAGAGTGCAGAGAGGATGCAGAGTTTTTAGTAGCAGTCAGTGTCCGGTGGATATTTTCAATTTTGGCATTGAAGAAGGTCATGAAGGTATCACACTGTGTAACTGTGAGTAGATGAGGTGGTAGAGCATCAGGTGGTTTCAGAATGTTGTTGAGAGTTGAGAATAGGGCTCTAGTGTTCCCATCAGCTGTCCTGATTAAGGTTCTGTAGTATGTGGTCTTGGCTGAGGAAAGAGCATCCTTGTATTCGAGTATGTGGTTGTAGTACATTTCTTTGTGAACTGCCAGGCCGGTTTTAATATAAAGGCGCTCCAAGCGACGGCCTTTAGTTTTGAGCTGGCGTAGGGCTGGTGTAAACCAAGGAGCAGAGTGGGTAAAAGAGACAGACCTATTTTTCAGAGGTGCCAGAGTATTGAGCAGTCCATGAAGTCCATCATTGTAGTGGGATACCAGTTCATCTGTGGTGGATAAATTTTCTCTGCTGGGTAGGTCACCAATACCATTGGAGAGAGCCAACAAGTCAATATGTTTAATGTTTCGGAATGTGATAGAGCGATGCATAATAGTCTTGGATAGTCGTAGGTTGATGTTGCAGGATATTAACTTGTGGTCTGAGATAGGCAGATCTGAGGCACAGCAGTTATGAGGGATTACACCAGAGCAGCAGATTAGGTCGAGAATGTGTCCCTTGGAGTGTGTTGGAAAGTCAATATATTGCTGTATTCCAAAGCTGTCAAGGCATGAAGTAAAGTCCCTTGTAAAAGCATTGTTGATGTTATCCAAGTGAATATTAAAATCACCCAGCAATAGTAGATTTGGGGACACAGAACATAAGGTTGTTAAGAAGGCAGAGAATTCCTGCAGGAAGGCATTGTTCGGCTTGGGTGGACGATAAACAGTGGCGAGGATGGTAGGAGTAGGGCCCTTGATTTGGAGCGCAATGGACTCAAATGAAGGGTACACAGGTACGGTAATAGAGGACACTTTCCACTTTTCACTGTAGAGTATTGCCAGGCCGCCCCCTCTACCAGAGAAACGGGGTTGTGACATGTAGACAAACCCAGGAGGAACGGTTTGATTAAGGTGTGAGAAGTCATTAGGCTGCTGCCATGTCTCGGTCAAACAAAAGAAATCAAACTTACGATCGTTCAGGAGATCGTATAGCAGAGGTCCCTTGTTAGTCAGCGAACGGATGTTAAATAACCCAAAGGTTAAATTGCTGATGTGAGGTTTGGGGTTAACTGACTTGGCTGGATTAACTAGGGCACTGTGATCCACACTTCTTCTGCACCTGTGCCTGAGTATTGATTTACGATGTGAAATAACAACAGGAATTGGCAACCTGTTAATCACAGCATTGGAAGTAGCTTTATGGCAGTTAGTAGGAGATAGTGGACCATGGTAAGGGTAATTAACCAGGGAAAGTGTTGGTACCTGGGTTGAACGCCAGGGGGAGCTTGTGAGTGACGCCGTACTGTCCACTACCAGAGTGGCCAGAGAAGAGGAAGGCTCCGGGAGGGGGGCGTGGCTAGTGACTAGTCACGCACGGGGGGCAGCGGTCAGTACAGCATGCTGGATGTTATCTGCTAATACTCTGCTACCCAGACTGTTGGGGTGGAGTCCGTCGGCCCGGATTAGGGAAGGACGGTTCCAGAATAGGTTGAAGTTGTCGATGAAACCAATATTGTGGATTCTGCAGGCGGTCTGGAGCCAGGTGTTAAGACTGAGGATTCTGGAGAAGCGCCCAGCTCCGCGGCCATCAGTTAGTAGAGGTCCGCTGAGCCAGACATCCTTTCCACAGCTGTTTAAGAAGCTAAAAAGGGCATTGAAGTCCTTTTTTGTCAGCTCCGACTGCTGGCGAGAGGTGTCATTCGTTCCTACATGAACTAGGACCCGGTTGATGGATGATGGAAGAGAGCACAGCAGGTCGGGGAGCTTATCCAGGATAACCGGCACTGTGGCTCCAGGGAAGCAGTGTGTGGCTGCGTTGAAGAAGCGAGTGTTTCTGATAATTGAGTCTCCTAAGATGAGTGTGGTAGGAGCGAAGAGGGGTCGAGGAGGCGATGTCTGTGGGCTTTCAGTGCTCTGTGCCTGCGCAGGGGTGTGCTGTGGCCGGGCAGCAGCTACGTACCTAGGAGAGGTATCGATAGCCGGCTCGGGGTGAGGAAGAGCACCAGCAGCAGCTACGTACCTAGGAGAGGTATCGATAGCCGACTCGGGGTGAGGAAGAGCACCAGAGCAGCGCATCACAGCCTCTCTTACGATCCGGCACCGAGAGGAGGAGGTCTTGGACCGAGATGAGGGTCGTAGATTCGGGCCCGGGCGAGTAAGTTGGTGCTCGGAAGGTGCTGCGGAGTCAGCAGGCGTCGTCGCCGGGCAAGGAGGAGCTGCAATAATTCACAATACAGTCAGGAGAGACTTTGATTTGAATGATTTTATTGCTGTATTTTATTTACATCTATTCAAATGAAGGCGTAAACACAAAAAAGAATGATATTTTATATGCTTGAATATGCAGAAATAGAAGTTAACAGAAGAAAGACTTGCTTTATTTTATTCAAATCTGCTGGAATGTGAAGAAAATATTTTTAAATGTTCAACAATTTTCTTCAAGTCAGAGACTTGCATTTAATTTATTTTTTGCTTGATGCAATGTGCACAAAGTTACAAGATTGAAACTAATAAAACAAGTTTAGAAAAAGAGACTGTTTCATTTGATTCAATTGTATATGATGGAATATGCAGAAAGAATAGAGTTAGGCTGAAAGGTCTATTGCTTTATAGCATATTCAGGTTGTGCATCATGTTTTTGAAAAGTAACTAAGTAAAGTAATCATTAAAGTAACTCATTACTTTTGAAAAGAAGTAATCAGTAATCAGTAACTAATTACTATTTCCAAGTAAGTTGACCAACACAGCTCAGCACTAATATCTCTGCTCATGTTCTGCTGTGTGTTGCGTTAAGCAGCAGATAAAAAGCTGTTGCTGGGAGACAAAATTAATTCAGCTTAATTCAAAAGATTCAAAGTGACAAAAGTGTTTTACATGTGTTTGTACCACAGTGTTAAACTGCAGCGTTTCTGTGATCTTCATGTTTTATTTGAATAAAAATAGAAACATGAATAAATAAATCAATACTAAGTAAGATAAACATGAATAAATATAATAAATACCAAGTAAGCCATACTCATGCTGACAGTATACACACAAACTGTACTTACAAGCATACAACAAACACAATAAGCAGCAAATACACACAGTCATAGATAGTTATTAATGTTGTGCTCATGCAACCATCAAATGTAAATGTGTTGTTACATGTGTTTGTTCCACAGTGTTTCTGTGATCTTCATGTTTTATTTTAATAAATAGAAACATGAATAAATCATAAATAAATAAGTTATGGTGAATGTATTTGTAGGTATTGAAGTCTAATATTACATCATAAATATTTGTATACTTATACTTACTTTGGCCGGCAGCGTTTCAGACACTAGTTCAGGACAGCAGCTGATGTTGAAGCGTGATATGCAGAATCACACAGATGAGCAGCTTTTATTGTACACTGGCAGAGACAGCACAGATCTGAAGCCTAAACAGAGGATGATGCTTTGTTTGACTCTGACTAACACAGAGTCTGAGGACAGTGAGCTTGGTGAGCCTTACAGCACAGCCACAGCTCTGATCAAGAGTTTTTACAGCTACACACTGTATTCAATATGGAAAGTTACTGTGTTTTTAAAATAAGGTTTAATGGAAACTCAGCCCACTCAAACCTGAACCCAGTCACAGTTAATATACTGGTCCAGTTCAGTGAAGTAAATCATTACTGGACCTTTAACCATGAACCTCACACACTGTTTCAGGTGTAATATGTGTGTTTTATTGTGTTTCACATAAAAGTTTTGGAGTCATTTGTATAAACATATGTGTTTATAAATGAATACAGGTTTACTGCTCATATTATTACTCCCTCCAGTTAAAACACGAACACAAGGCGTTCTTGTTGATACGGGCATTTATTGCATCCAAACCGTCAACATGCCGTGAGAACTGGATGAATACAAAATACAAAATTATAAATTTACAGACATAAATTCTCACAGAGAATAATAATTTACTACTAAATAGATATGTCACAAACAAAATAAATCTTACATCATTCCTTTAACTAAAAGACAAAGCTACTTAACTTATGAATAATTAGCATTGAAGCTTAAGGTAACATGCAGTTATCACGTGAACGCAAATAATTACAAATATACAAATACAAATAAACTTGCATACCTCATTGGCCGCGTGAACTAAAGGGGTAAGATAATGAACTTCCAGCCTTATAAGTCTTCCTTCAGCTTCATACACTTTAACACAGCAAGCAACCCTTCAGTGACCATCCTCTCTGTCACAACCGAACTTTTCCACCTGTGGTTCTGCTCAGTGCGCAACCAACCAAAACAGTCCCACCCACAACAACACAAAGAACTTTTGTTCCGCTATTAAAATATTACACAGCTCTTTTATTACTTTTAATTCTAACTTATATTCATGTTAATAAGCAAAATAAATATATTTTTAACCAAACAAAATTATTCTAATTTTAACTTAAATTATTAAATGAACTTAAATTCTATGATTAACTCTGATGACAGCTACACTCCCACCAAATCACCTGTGATTTCTCTAATGAACTTAAGTGTAGGATTAAAATAAGAACATCCTTAAAAAGGATAGAAAGGTAAGGTAGAGAGACAGCTGCACTACTCGGCTTCAAGCAGGGTAACCGTCTTGTGGATAGGCCGCTCCAGATAGGTTGGTTTACTGAGACGTTTCCCTTGATTATCTAGAGCTGAGTCACTGATGAGCACTTGAAGCTTTCTCACACATCCATCCTTACCCGGATATACTTCAGTTACCTTGGCCAGTTTCCACTCATTTCGTGGTGCAGTGTCATCTTGCACAATCACTATATCATCGACCTTTGCGTTTCTGCGCATCTTTTGCCATTTTCGTCTCTGTTGCAGGTTTAACAGGTACTCTTTCTTCCATCTAGACCAGAACTCATTGGCTAAATGTTGCACTTTACGCCATCTTTTGTGAAGATACAGGTCTTCCTTGACATAGAATGACCCAAAACAGTCCATCCCACAATATGTAAAGGGAGGAGTGGTTTCCATGCGTTCAGGGGGTAAGTCTGCCATTCTTTGTTGCTCTGTACACCTTCTGAACTTTCTACACCTGACACACTTGTAGATGTAGGATGACACAGCATGACTACATCCAAGTATCCAGATGCCGTTTGATCTCAGCTCATTCATTGTTATGCCCCGCCCTTGGTGTTGCACCCTTTGATGGTAGTGCTTGATCAACAACTTTGAGATGTGGCTAGTCTTTGGCAACACTGCTGGATGCTTGATGTGCGGATGCAAAGCAGCGTGCTCTAGTCGTCCTCCGACCCTGAGGACGCCTTGCTCGTCCAAGAAAGGATTCAGTTTATGCAGCCTGTTGGCATTATCCCTTATTACCATCTCCTTGCCGCACTGAAGACCCTTTATTTCCTGCGAGAAGGCTGCTCTTTGGACCTTGCCTATGATAATAAGTTCTGCATCCTTTCTCTCTTCGAGACTTGTGGCTTCATTGGTTCTTGATGTCAAACCTTTGACCACTTTGATACGTCGTACAAGTCTGGCAATAGCTCTGACTAAACTGTCCCAACTAGAAAACTTCATGAAGCGATCAAGCAGTGAATCTTCTATTGTCGAGGTCTTATGTGCGAAAGCTTTACGAACTTCTGGGTCTTCAACTGCTATGTCTCCCACCTTAACATCTCCGCTGGGAAGCTTGTCACACCACAGAAGTTCTGGACCAGTAAACCAATTAGAAGCAATGAGCTCTTTAGCCTTGAGGCCCCTTGACGCATGATCAGCGGGATTTTCCTCAGAGGGCACATGCCTCCATTGACTTGAATTCGTACTTTCCTTGACTTGTGTTCGGCATACGTATCGGACTTCACTAGCGAGAAGAGCAGGAGACTGCAGACAAGGTACTACTTGCCTCACAACAACCTTGTGGCTGCTTCCAAGTGCGTCGCCATAGTCTACACAAGGATTGACACATCCGACTATACTCCAACCAAGGTCTGTTCTTTGGCCAAATGGCTCATTGTCTTTGCCTGACACAACTTCTCTGGGTAGCAGGGCTTGAGAACAGTTGTAACCTATGAGCAAACCAACATCACACTCGATTAAAGGAGCGATCTCTTCGGCAAGGTGCTCTAGGTGAGGCCATGCCCTTGCTATCTTGGGTGTAGGAATGTGACTTAAATTGGCAGGAATGAACTCTCTTGAATAGGTTACTGGGAGAGGGATTTTCTTTGATGAGTAGAAACCTCTGACCTGCAGCCCAGTTAGCTTCTGACTTGGAATGACTGTGCTTCTGGATGACAACGTGGAGAGTTTTAATTGTACAGGTTCCTTCTGTGTGTCAAGAGTGTCGGCCTTATCTTGCAATATGAAAGTGGTGTCACTTTGATTGTCCAAAATCGTGGACAACCACACTGGCATAACCGTGGATGTGTGAGTGCTGTCCATGTCTTGCACCACTCGGTTGGAGGTTGCTTCATTCAGGTTTGGCATTTCGTCAGTCTGTTTAGACTCCATTTTTTCCTTTAACCTTTCTTTCTCCCTTGAGTGTTTCCCACTTTCCTTTTGCTTGTCATCTTTAGCACGATCTTCATGTAAGCATGTTGGGTGCTTTCTGTTACATGTGTCACAGACACTTCTCCTTTCACAGTTCTTTGAATGGTGTCCTGGTTTAAGACATCCAAAACACAATCTTTTTGTTTGTACAAATTTTACTCTTTCTGCGATTGCTTTGTCCATGAATTTTCGACATGTGTGAATACCATGGCTTGACCTTTCACAAAAAACACACCCTTTAGCATCTGGGTTTTCTTCAGAGCTACTTAACATCACCCTTGCATCAGTGCTTCGAGTCTTTTGTGTCTTCGGCTTTTCACCCTCACTAGACTTCAGAGCGTAAAGAGAGGTTACTGGATTACAAGCTATCTTGGCTTCCTTTGTGACAAACTCAACAAACTGAGTGAAGCTTGGAAATGTCTTTGTTTCTTCTTCAACCTCAATAACCTTTCTGTTCCACCTGGCTGTTAACCAATCAGGAAGCTTGGCGAGCATTCTTTGGTTTTCGCCACAGTCATTTAGGACTTCAAGAGTCTTGATCTGAGACATTGCTGCTTGACAGCCTCGATGGAAGTCTGAGAACTCTCTTAGTTCAACACTATCCTTCGGTCCAATCCTTGGCCATGAAGTGAGCTTATCCCGGAAAGCTTTTGCTATCACAAAAGAGCTTCCATACCTTTCTTCCAGGACATCCCATGCTGAATGATAGGCTGCATCTGTACCTATAAGGAAATAACTCTCAATGGCTTTCTTTGCAGGTCCGCCAACATACTTGCGTAGGTAGTAGACCTTTTCATTTACTGGAATGTTTTTCCTGCCTATCAATGTTTGAAAAGACATTTTCCAGTCTTTGTACCTGAGTGGGTCTCCAATGAAAACAGAGGGCTCTGGTACTGGGAGACGGCTTGCATTGATAGACTCAGCTATTGCTGTGGCAAGTGCTATAGTGCTATCCTCTTGATGTGGGTTACTAGTAGGTTGTACATGTGTGGCATATTGTGGTGATGTCACATCATGCACTGGAAGACGTCTTGGACGAGGTGCAGGTATTTCCTGCGTAAGCTTGCAGTCATGGAGTAACTCTGATATCTCTTCATCTGAGCCCACTTCTTGCTCATACACTTGCAGGCGTGCCTTTGCAGCATTCATCCTTTTGACTGTCTCTAAGCGCTCTATTTGTCTGCGCTTCTCTTCTAAAGCTCTTTGTCTTGCAGCATTTTCTGCCTCTTGTAGTGCAACCTTCTGCCTGTTCTCAGCTTCAAGGGATTCAAGCTCTTGTTTCTCACGTTCCACTTCTTGTAAAACCTTCAAGGTGGCTTGGGTAGCGGCTAGCTTTGCTGCTGCTTCTTGTTTCCTTGAAGATGACACACTTGAACGTTCTAACCTCATGCTTACCCTGTTTGAAGTCCTTGAACTTGGAGAGGTTGAACTGGATCTCTGGGATGCTGCAGATAAGAACACTGAGCCTGTCTCAGTCCAGTAGGCTTGTTCTTTATAACCTTGACCCTTGTCTTTCTCTTTCTGTTGATTCCAGGCAAAGTCCAAGAGCTGTCTTGAAACAGCATCACAAGTGTCTACGCGGCGGCGGGTGTCTGCATCAGGAGTTATGTATTGTCGTATGTCCTCATAAGCTTGTTTTACGTCTGATGAGGCACTTTGGATTTTAGTCGTACAGTCTTGTAGGATTTCACTGGAAAGAGGTCTGTCAAGTTCTTTCTTCGCCTCCTTAGCCACAGCCTTCCATTTATCATAAGCAGATCTGAAGCGATGCTGAAGCCTTTTAGATTTGCTCTCTTGGAGCTCTTGACCCTTTTCAGTGAGCTTTCGGGTTCTCTGGCTTCTTCGTAGTTCTGCAGCAGCTTGTGTCCCTACCCCTGCATCAGTTTCTTTTGATGGGTTTGTGTCTAAAGGTGCATTATTGTTTGCAGACTGTTGCTGTAACTCTACAGCTTCACTGTTATCTTCAGCCATTTTATGCTGTTTGACTTATATGCTTCCTTGTTTAGTTCTTGAACCTTAAATGTTACTACATTAATTAGCAAAACTACAGTGTTACTAACCAGTCTTTGATTTGAACAGCAATAATAATGTTAATTGCAATGAACTTGACTTAATTAACCTTTAAATTTAACCAGCTATATTTTAGAGTGACTTGTTGTGTTATGAACACTCTTTCACAAAACAAATGAACTTATTTACACTCACTAGTGAATCAGATATCACTTCCCTTCACCACTTGGCAAACTATAACAACAATAGTTATACTATGTTAGTGCCTTTAAATATTCACACTTCACAAATTGCTTAGTAGTAAATAACTATTGAAATCAGCAGTGACTTTCTTATACTTAACTTATACACATGTACATAACACCAAAAACACACTCTTTTAGCACTTATAGAGTCCCTTTATAGCAGTTGACGAGGCTACACCAGACCTTTACATTTAACTTATTTTAAATGTGCTTCTTTGTTGGCTTAACCAAGCAATGCTTATGAACTCTGCTTGCTACTTGTTTAGGTTATTGGTTTATGCACAGTCTTATCTGTTCGGTACTGAAGTGCGATGAACTTGCTTGCAGCTCCGTCGACGGCGGGCACAGACTCTCGTCTCTTCACCTCATGTCGAGCGGGCTGAGTTCTCACTATTACTCCCTCCAGTTAAAACACGAACACAAGGCGTTCTTGTTGATACGGGCATTTATTGCATCCAAACCGTCAACATGCCGTGAGAACTGGATGAATACAAAATACAAAATTATAAATTTACAGACATAAATTCTCACAGAGAATAATAATTTACTACTAAATAGATATGTCACAAACAAAATAAATCTTACATCATTCCTTTAACTAAAAGACAAAGCTACTTAACTTATGAATAATTAGCATTGAAGCTTAAGGTAACATGCAGTTATCACGTGAACGCAAATAATTACAAATATACAAATACAAATAAACTTGCATACCTCATTGGCCGCGTGAACTAAAGGGGTAAGATAATGAACTTCCAGCCTTATAAGTCTTCCTTCAGCTTCATACACTTTAACACAGCAAGCAACCCTTCAGTGACCATCCTCTCTGTCACAACCGAACTTTTCCACCTGTGGTTCTGCTCAGTGCGCAACCAACCAAAACAGTCCCACCCACAACAACACAAAGAACTTTTGTTCCGCTATTAAAATATTACACAGCTCTTTTATTACTTTTAATTCTAACTTATATTCATGTTAATAAGCAAAATAAATATATTTTTAACCAAACAAAATTATTCTAATTTTAACTTAAATTATTAAATGAACTTAAATTCTATGATTAACTCTGATGACAGCTACACATATTTATAAGTGTAAACATGTTTTATTCAATTATAATAATTAGAACAAAACACTTTTTTACAACAGAACAATTATTATAAAATAGTTAATGGTAATTAGTCACATTTTTTATCGTATGTTTAAAATGGTATTATTTAGCATTTCTCAGCTGTTTTTAAGTCCATATTAACAATATAAAGCAATTCTTACCAGCGTATCTTTAATGGGAATCAAATGAATGTAAAGAAAGTTACTTTATGAACTTTTGGATTTTTTAATAATAAAACAAACTTATAAATTGTGTTTTATTTGGTAGTGTGACTCATTTTAATAGTTGGCATCATTAGGCTTCCATAGCCGCTCCTCCTACCTCAGGCTTTCAGTGTAGAGACCTGAGGTCAACCTGCTGCTGCCCCTCTCCCTATCTCCTACTTGTGCTAGTTCACTAACTAGAACAACAAGGTTAATGATCCACACGCTGACATTATACAAACAACACATGACGAGAAAACGAGCGTTAGAAAACCAATCTTTTTCTTTGTTGTGGTGCGTGAGCCCCATGCCGCCCGATCGGCTGCCCGTGTCGCCACATCAAAATGTGTTACTGGAAGGAAAGTCCAACAGTGTGTGCAGATAGTGCAGGAATATGACAACAGCAGTAAGACTCCTATCATATGAACACCTGCCCCTCTACCCCAGCAGAGCTCATACTAGTCTCACCACTGGTGCCAGTTTGGAGTTTATTGGTTATATGTGTGTGTGTGTGTGTGTGTGTGTGTGTGTGTGTGTGTCTGTGTGTGTGTGTGTGTGTGTGTGTGTGGATGTCTGTGTGTGTGTGTGTGTGTGTGGATGTCTATGCGTGTGTGTATCTGTGTGTTTGGATGTCTGTGTGTGTGTGTGTGGATGTCTATGCGTGTGTGTATCTGTGTGTTTGGATGTCTGTGTGTGTGTGGATGTCTGTGTGTGTGTGTGTGTGTGTGTGTGTGTGTGGATGTCTATGCGTGTGTGTGTGGATGTGTGGATGTCTATGCGTGTGTGTGTGTGTGTGTGTGTGTGTGGATGTCTATGCGTGTGTGTGTGTGTGTGTGGATGTGTGTGTGGATGTGTGTCTGTGTGTGTGGATGTGTGTGTGGATGGATGTCTATGCGTGTGTGTGTGTGTGTGTGGATGTCTGTGCGTGTGTGTGTGTGTGTGGATGTCTATGCGTGTGTGTGTGTGTGTATGTCTATGCGTGTGTGTGTCTGTGTGTGTGTGTGTGTGTGTGCGGAGGATAATTGTAAATGTGTGATGATGTAGAGAGAAATGAAATGTTTATTTATCACCTTCATTAAAGGTGATAATATAAAATTAAAAATTAAAATAAAATAAAATAAAACTACTGGTGCATTCATATAAACTACACACACACACACACACACACACACACACACAGACATAGTAATGTTGAACTACATTTAAAACCTGAACACATCTGATTGGATTATAAATGGATTTTAATCTACATCATTTATTCTTTATTCAGATTGGAGGACTGCAGTTCATCAGAGACCAGCTGTGCTCCTCTGGTCTCAGCTCTGAAGTGCAACCCCTCCCATCTGAGATATCTGGATCTGAGCGACAACAAGCTGCAGGATTCAGTCGTGGAGCTACTGTCTGATCTTCTGAAGAATCCAGACTGCAGACTGAAGACTCTGGTGTGAGTTCACTGACTGTCTGTTACTATTGTTGATCTTAATGTTTAACAACTGAATCTAATTTATGTACATACATAACTTACATCTATGAAGTTACTTCTATATTTTCAGTAATTTACAGTTTAGTGTGTTTTTATTAAAGATGACTGATTCTTAAAGAAGCTGTAGAAAATGTTCACTGTTAGTTGTTAAAGTAAATGAATGTTTATAATTGTTGGTAAAGAGTCACATCTGTATACAGAAGATCCTCTCAACTAATATCTGTTTGAAACTGATCAAGTTTACTTGATGAAGGAGAAATATTTCTTTATTATATTCTTTAATGTGTTTTAATGAATAATGTCTGATCATTGATATTGATCCTTCAGAACACACACACACACACACACACACACACACACACACACACACCAGACACACACACACATACACACACCAGACACACACACACACAGACACACAAAGGATGTAAGCCTAAATGTAAACACAATAGTTCATACTATTAATAATAATAGTTCATTTCGTCAGATGAGACTAGACGACAAATATTCATCAACGACCGTTTTTTCCATAACTGAGACGAGACGATGACGAGACGGCACGTCTCATGTCCTTAAACACTGACTGTGACTAAATTAACACGCAGACTAAATCTACTTCATTAAATAAAACTTAAATAAAATATCTATCTCTCTTTTTTCATCAAAAAACAAAGAGACAACATATTAAATAGTTTCTCTCCTTCTAAATTACAATCCAAACAGTGCATTCATTGGATGTGTGTTAGCTTCCTGTGCTCGTGCATGGTGACGTGTGTGACTCTGTGAGGAACAGCGTTACCTGGGCAACGCTCCATCCTCTGCCCGGTGTCCTCCTACCCCACCGGGAGCGTTACAGCAGTGGAGGTAGTCACGGCAACAACCCACCGTTTAAATAAAGTTGCTCTGTTAATACAGTAATTACGGCAATCAAATCTGAACGAGTGTCTTTAGGCTACCGTAATTACTGGAGTAGCAGCACAACTAAACAGTCTGATTTTGGTCACTTGCTCAAATTTAGTTGATTTGGTCTTTTTCTCTGATTTTTGTGCTTCTATTGTGGGTCAGTAGCTACGTAGATAAATGCTGTCTTTATTTGTTTTATTCCTGTTTGTTGCTGAAATACGATCGGGAGGCTGCACAGGTTGTTTTATTTTGACAGTTGACAGGAAGTCATTTATGCTGATTCTGTGTCTGACTTCCTGTCTGGTGCGATCTGCTCTGTTGAGCTTGACATTTTCTCTGATGACAGCAACAGTAGGAAGAAAAAGACAACTGGATATTTGGTCCCTTTTTATAAATATGCAAATCAGAAGATGTTTAATATCTGGATGTATTTCTGTGACTAACAGACCAGACGCCTTTAATCATTCAACATGTGTAGCTACTTCATCAGGTAATGAGAACATCAATCTGGTGAGATGAGTGAGAAAACTAGATTGACTGAAATGTTAATTAACATTAATAATAATACTTTATTTTTGAGTAGGGACATTGCACATTGATGAACATCGATATTTAAACATCTCTGTAAACATGCCGGATTATAGCAAAACTGCTCATTTGCATCCCTAGTCCCTAGTGAATAAAATAAATTAAAAAAACAATACAAATAGAGACAGCAAATAAATAGATAAAATACAAATAGAGGAGACAACACACACAGCACAATACACAATCAAAAGGAAATCAGATCCAGACAGGATACAACAATGTAATAAACAGTCATGTTCAGTTAGTGTCAAGTTAGATTTGAGCCACTGTTTTAGTTTTCATTTAAAAGAAGAGTATGTGGGGAATTCCCTTATTGTGGAGGGAAGACTATTCCATATGCCCCCCCCCCCCCCCTTTATAGAGAGAGTCTATCGGTTTGAGTGTCGTACATGCCAGTGAGCAGCTGGTTAAGCAGTAGTCTATATGTGAGAGCATCATACAGTGTAAAAACATCAAAGCTACTCTGATCTGTCTGAAATTTGCCAGGTTGTATTTGACAGAGTTAGACACTTTTTTGATGTGTTTCCTGAATGAGAGTGTGGAGTCCAGTATGACTCCCAAGTATCTGAACTCGCTCACCAAGGCGAGCTCCTCCCCTTCCAGAAAGACACCAGAATGATAAATCTGCTCTCAAAGACCGTTTGGAATCAACACGGGACGGGGTTTGTCTCATATTTCCGAGTTGTCCTGAATGCAGCATCATCCCACCTGTATTCTGTGAAGAACCGCCCTACTCTGCCCTGATTGGGTAATACTCGCTGCCATCGTTGGTTTGATTGGTTAGACGGTCAGGATCAAAGCCAATCAGAGGAGGGCAGACTCTAAAAAGTGTGACTGGGCTCAATTAATATTTACAAAATAAATACTAATAACCTTAACTTAAAAAAAAAACTGTGTGCAGTTTGGTATATTATTATGTTGATTTAATCAAATTTGAATTATCTACCGATTGCATTTTACTCATTTTTGTTTGAATAATATCAGCTGAAAATCAATGAGTATAATTTAATTATATTTTATCAGTAAAGTCAACAATGTCGAAAAATTAATACATTTTACTCAATTGGGACTCCTTGGTTTTAATCGCCGTACACTTCCGCCCAAGATATTTGTGCCACATGGACGTTGATGTCTGCCACAGTCGTCGTCGACTGCCATATTCTCAAGGTAAGAGGCTTCAATAACAACACTTTATAGCTACGTTGCCTAAGCAGTTGAACATTGTTTTGGGTTTCCGCGAGTAACAAGTTTACTGGCAGTAGTTTACTGGCAAGTTCAATCTATATCGTGATTCAAAGTCACCCGGAGTTTCCCACCCCCCCCCCCCCCCCAACCCACCACCTTAACAAGCTAGCTAACAGTGAGCGAGACGACAAACGTTGTTCTGAGAAGTGAGTGTACAGTCATACACATCGTGTTATCTGGTAGCCTTCTGTACTCGAGTAACCGTCAAAAGCGCTACATTCACCGGCTTTACCACTTTTCCGGGTGGTGGTAGGTAGCGGCGTCGGTGGTAGTGTTGGTAGCGGTAGCGGGATCATCCCTATGTTCCCTGGGTCCTCTGTTCCCCGCTTTGTATGTGACCGGGGAACATAGGGATGATCCCGTCTACAGTTAGCCAGTTAGCTGAGTTAGCCGCTGAGTTAGCCGCTGAGTTAGCAGCCGAGTTAGCCGCCGAGCTAGCAACCAAGTTAGCCGTCGAGCTAGCAGCAGAATTAGCCGCCAAGTTAGCAGCCGAGCTAACAGCGGAGTTAGCCGATGAGCTAGCAACCGAGTTAGCCGCGATCGGGGAACATAGGGCCCTGGAAACATAGGTACACTCCCGTGGTAGCGGTGGTAGCGGAGTCGGAGGCGGTGGTGTTGGAAGCATAGACTGTATATAAAAGCGGTGAAGGTGGTGTTGGAAGCGGTGGCTCCTATACGTTTTTAAACACTGCAGCATTTTCTCGTTCATTCTTTTTTTAAGCTTTGTCTGGTGTTATGTTGACCGGACGTCTGATAATATGCTTTATGCGTCATGCTCTGGTTTTCTTGATGGAGGCTGGTTTGTTACATCGGCACCAAGTTCCCCGGTCAACACGGCAAGAAGTTAACTCCTCCATTTAATCTGTGTCGATCGTGTTTCAAACTTTTGGTTGTGGGCCGTGGTGACAACACATTACACTAACGCTGTTTGAGAACGCTGGTTAGAGGTCAGTTAATAAGAGCACACCTTTCTTAATGCATAGCTTTATTTATAGCTTGATTGACACTATTTCTATTGCTTTCTGCCTTGGGTGAATGTGAAGTAGGGAACACCTGTTGAGTTATGATGCATCAACTGATATTCTGTGTCTCATTTATCCACATGTGTCAGGGTGTCTGTGTTTTTGCTGTTATTTTCCTCTTAAATGACAATGCAAAGTGTGATTACTGATTGTTTACTGTCAATTACTGCTGTACTTCAAAATAAAAGTTTTCAGAATCAAGTATTAGAGCACTGTAACTAATGATACTTCTTGCACTTTCCTACTTGCCCTCCTATTTGCTTGGTCAATGCATATTTAGTGTAAAATTATTTGCCATTGATAATTGGCATGGAACATTTTGGTCACAATTTAGAAAATTATATTCTGGTATATATGTAATAAATGATCATGTTGTGCATATGAATAGGTGGTGATCTGTGACAGTCTATCACAGGCAGACATAATCTTTTTTTTAAACCCCTTTCCAGAGTCTGAGGAAAAAAAACAAATGTTATAATTACCATCCAAATAATTATGGACCTCACTGTATATACAAAAGCAAGTGTAAAATTTAATTGCTTATTTAGTTGATTTTCATATATCCCCTCTTCTGAGTTTTGTGCTTAAAATATTAATTCATCCAAATGACTTAAAGCTATGCATTTCTTTCTAGGTGCATAGAGAATCAATCAGCACTTCAAGACCACAGGTATGTATTTGAGGCATCTAATGTGAGTGTATGTGTATGGTAGTGTATGGTAATCAGAAACATTATTCAACTATCAACTAATTGATACAAAATATGCTAAATTACTGTCATCTCATGAATCATGTTTTCATGTATTTTCAAGATCAAATATGGTTTACAGGTTACATCATTTGTCTTTTAGATCCAGGATGAGTTTCACAGAATTACAACGGTGCACCTGGAATCAAAGTTCATGTCCAAGCTGGATGAATACTCTCCCAGGCTTCTGAACCTCTTCCACTCAAAGGGCGGGACCATGGGATTGAGGTTGCAGACTGTCCTACTGAAGGTATCCTGAGTTTGGCCATAATATGTTTTTTTATTTAAATTTATTATATATATATATATATACACTGATTATAAACAATGTGCTCTTTATGTGTTTTACATTACTCTGCTCTTACTAGTGTATTTTCTGTATAAATGTAAACGTCTGACTCTTTAAACACCAGCTGCCACTCACTCCTATTTTCTAGCTGCTTTAACGTCAACATTTTGGGAAATAGCCTACTTTGGCAGACTCTCTCTATGAGTTAAAATAGAGTTAGAATGATATCGCTTCTCTTCCTCTACTGTAAATTTGAAGGTACAACCAGCAGCATATCTAATCATAAAACATAGAAACAGGGAAGCAGCTAGTTTGTCCAAAAGTGACAAAACTCACCTTCCAGCTCACTATGAGTTCAATGATAAACATAACATTTAAAGTGTTTTGTTTTTACGGAAGTTTCTTTTCTTTTCCAGGACCAGTGACTTTCTGGAGTCATAGCTGGTCCTCTGAAAACCTCAGTTAAGACAGGAAGTGTTTCGTAAAACTGGTCTCTCAGACAGCATATAAAGGAAAATTGACAGTGGTTTCTTTTCAAAATAACATAAGTCTAAGCCTCCTAGTGTTAAAAACTGAACCATGACCTTGAGTAATATTAATTTATGTTATTTCAGGCTCCTAGCAATCCTACCATCAACATAACCAGAGACATCGTCATCCGGTGTCTGATGTTGTACCTTGGGGAATCTGCCAATCAGCTCTTTAAAGAGTATGATGTAAGTTGAAAGGCATATCTCTCTCTCTCAATCTATATTTATTTAGGACCATCTTCTTTAGCTGTACAGTCTAAAATACAAAATGTTCTTGTTATCTTAGGATGCAGATGAAGACAGTGTGGCACAGGACCTTGCTGTACAAGAGATGAAAATCTACAGCATCCAGACTAATCTGTCAGAAGGTGCAGAGGACATCGGAATCGTGATAGACGGCCTTAACAATTTCAGTTTTCATCTTCATTGTTTTTGTAGTGTGAAAACACTGCCATAATGTTAACACCAAACCTTGACTCACACCTAAAAGTCTTCTGTCCCTCAATGCCCACAAGTGATGGGCAGAGGTCATAAGTCATTCTGCACTTAGGAGGAATTTGTAGATCTCTCTCAACTTTACTTGTTAACATGACATCACTTCATAATTAGCCTTGATCAAAATACATAAACAGATTGCCAGCATACATATCTCTATTGTACACATTGTTTATGTCTGTTTTGTTTTTTTACAACCTTCGTCTCTATTTCTTTGTATTTTGGCATTTTACACAAAAAAACATGTTTGAAAAATGTTGAAAATGTTGAAAATGTATGTGTAAACAAAGTCGCACAAATAAATGTTTACCTGCTGTTTTCCTACATATGGTAATTTGTTAACTGACCTTCAGTAAATTCTTGCAACAAGAAGGCATTAAGGTATTAAGTAGATTCAACATAAAAACAAATGATGGCAACAAAGTGACAATCAATAACATTAAATAGATTTTAAGCCATGTGGTATCAATTGTTAGCTGATACAACCTATTTTATTTATTGAATCCAAATCATTCTTATCCAGATATTTAGAAGAATAGCCTCAATTTCACCCATAAACTTAGTAAATAGAAATCATTTTCATCCAGATAATTAGTAAATATGAATTAATTCCACTTAATTAATCAGTAAATCTAAATCACTTTTTCCACAGATATTTTGTAAATCTAAATTAATTTTTTTCAGATACCTAGTAAATATTAATTGGTTTTCCCTATAAAATTGATTTGGATTTAGTCAACATTTGCCATATTATTAGTAAATCCAAAATATTTAAACCAATGATTTCATTATTTTGTATTTAATAGTTTTGTTTAAATTTACTTAATTAAATCAATAGTTTTTAATCAAAGTTGAAGGAATTAAAATCTATTCAATTATATTAAGTGTCACTTTGTTGCCTTAATTTTTTAAAGTAGACAATGGTCAAACGTTTCTGAGGGCAGGAGTGTGCTAACAGGTTAGGGAGAAACAGTTCAGAGGTATTAAAGGATGTTTAACTGGTTATTAATGTGGAGTTTACTGTGATGTGTCAGCTCAGCTAACATTAGCCACTGAACATTAAACTAAACAGGCTATCCTAAATGGAAGCTAGTTTGTTATTACTGATGTTTTTTAGATTGTCATATTTAAGATGTATAACGCTGTCTGTCTTTTAGCAATGTTTTAACAACCAAATTAATATTTAATGCAGAAAGTAAACTCACCTGGTTTATACTGTTTAAGCCAAATGTCAAAGGAATATGTTGCTTTAGATTTCCTAGTTTCACTCCTTATTTTAGTGTAATGTGTGTTTAGTTACAGTGAGCTGTACTTTGTATTGTGTATTAAACTTAGAGCTCAGTAACATTACTCTTTATTACTGAACTTAAAAGGGGCTCAGATGGTTTTAACTGTGCTAGTTAGCCTGTGGGAGCTAGCTGCTGTTAATCTGATATTCTCCTGTTAGCTTTGAGGAAGACTTCAGATGAAGAGTAACTGCTTGTTCCCTCTGGTTACTGGAGAGGAAGTGACGGCTGCTCATTTACAACCTCATGGAAAACTTTCAGCATGTCATTTCCTAATTACAGGTCATTAAAGGAACCCTTGGACTCCTACTAAAAGCGACGCTTTTTAAATATTAAGGTCTTTGAGTTTTACTCCATGAAACATCTGATTGGATTATAAATGGATTTTAATCTACATAATTTATTCTTTATTCAGGTTGGATGACTGCAGTTTGTCAGAGACCAGCTTTGCTTCTCTGGTCTCAGCTCTGAAGTGCAACCCCTCCCATCTGAGAGTGCTGAATCTGTGTAACAACAAGCTGCAGGATTCAGACGTGGAGCTGCTGTCTGATCTTCTGAAGAGTCCGGACTGCAGACTGGCGCATCTGAGGTCAGACACCATTTTATACTTCTGTGTTGACTTTAATATGATGTGACAGTTGTGGTGACACTAATGTAGTGACCTCTAGCTTCTGTCACTTCCGAGTGAATAGGAATGGATGGACGACCAAGTCAATGTTCTTTGAGTTTTCTTTATTGCCAATATTGGAGACAGAATTCTATCAAATCTGAGGCTTGTTAAAGTGTCCCTGGTCAATGGAGCCTTCCTTGCCTGTCTCTCTCGTTTTCTTACGTGTAAGATCTTTTATACTAAAGTTACGCACCAGAATGTATACATCATCTTAAACATGAGTACTCTGCTTTTCATCCATAAAAGGGCACAATATATGCTTGTTTATATTCCAAATTCCAATGCCTTTACTGTTTGACAACCTCTAGATATTAATTACCATTATACAGAATGGTACCATTATACAGGATGGAACCAGATTTCACATGAAGACACTGACTGTTATATAAACTATACTTTAAGGCCTACACACAGAGACAGAACTTTAGCTTAAAAATACAATAATAGAAATACATAGAAATACATAGATCTGTAGCAGAAAATACACTACATATCCCCCCTTGGAAGCTTTTGAGCTTCCATAAAAGAATAAACCTAATATCACTGCTACAGGGACATAATACAAGACAACATAAGTATCCAAATTAACCTTAGCTGCTAACAAACATCTACTAAAAGTGACTATAAGTGAAAATTAAACATTGTCGTGTTAAAAGCCTACGCTTACACTATTTCAAGCCTTGCAGTACACGACTCTATTAATACTAGCAATCTTTAGTGAATCAAGCAGTGTAATACTACTCTAATAATCAACTCATATAATACTTAAACACAAAAGAAATCTTTTAACCTTAGCTTCATTTGACTCTCAAATAAGAACAATCAAAAGTAGACTCATATGAATTAATAAAAAGATATGAATTAATAATATCATGTCAAACATTCTTTACTTTTAGCACTGATCAATTATCATCAATAGTAAGAACTGATGTAATACATCTTACACTTAATCAACTCCTCATACACTGTCACAATATAATCATCTGAGGTCACCTTGTAACCTCATTTCCCAATAGTCCAATGTCCTCAAATCAAAAATTCTTTCATGGAAAACTGTATCTTCATTGCTTTTGCTTAGGATCAGAGGTCACTAGCACTTGACCTTTTCGTTGGAGGTCAGTTGTTCTTACTGCCTCGGGCCATAAAGATAGAAGAAAGAGGGGAGAGAGATAGATAGAAATAAAAGGGTGACAAATCTTGCAGGTCCTTCGTCCTTTCTCCTGCAAACTCCTATAATCCAATAGCAATCCAGGTTTAGTAGTCCTTTTCGTCCTTATATAAGTTCCCAAGTTCCTGTTGGAAACTCAGATGTCTTTCCAAGTCTTTCGGATCTACTGTCCCTTTCATTGTCTCTATTCTTCATGATCGTCATCTGGAGGGCTTGAATATTCATCGCTCTGGATATACCTTTTGAGATCAGCCCTCTCAAAATTGGAATACAGCAACAGAGAACCAGAGCTAGTACTGTCAAGAAGGCTCGGATAGCAATTCCTATCTTGGCAAAGAATGCTCCCCATCCTCCCAGGAGCGATTCTAGCCAAGTTGTTGCTTCATGTCCAAACCCAGCATTTCTGGCTAGGTTTTCCCTGAGGTCTCTGATCTGTGTCATTGCCTTGGTGAAACTTCCATCAGCAGCTGTGTTGTTAGGAATGTAGGTACAACACTGATCTCCAAACATCTCACAAACTCCTCCTCTTTCGGCCAACAGAAAGTCGAGTGCTTGTCTATTCTGCCAGGCCATTTTACTTGTTGCTGCTAGCTGTTCTCCCAAAGCACTCAAAGCTTCATCAGTCTGGTTGGCAAACTTTTGCTGATTATAATAGATGTAATTTATCCATGCTGTATTGATGTGCACTCCAACTTGAGGAAAGAAGAAGGACGTAAATGCACTCACAAGATCATTTACTCCTTTTGCTTCGTTTGGGACACCAACAGGAACTCCCAAACCGTTCAAATAGGGCTCCTGGTCAGACGTGTTAGCCTCTCGTCGAGTCCTCGATCTGCTGGGTTTCCCCAACTCTTCTACTGGGATTATGATAACTGGCTGGATGGCTTGAACCCTAGCACACCTCCCATGCCAGTTTACCGGTAAAACGCTGAGTAGAACCTCTCCACCACAGAGCCAAAACTGGTCCGCCACTGCTTGTGTAGCATAGTGATAGGGGCAGATCCTAGGTGAGGGTTGAGTCTGTTTCCCCTTTGTTACAGTTACTGCTGGCTCTCGTCTTGAATTAAGCCTAGATGGGGAACATCCTCCATCCCTTTTAGAGGTTAGTTCCCAGATTGTGTCACAGAGGGACCGTCTCAGCTTTCCCACATCTTGGCTTCCTTCTTTCTCAAAGCATTCAAAAGTTCCCACTATATCCAGCTCCGTCCCATACAGCACTGGCCTAAGATCTTTGTCCACTCGTACGTCTAGAGCGGCACATCGGTCTCCCACTTTCTTTATAGGTGATGCAATGTCTAGGTCCAGAAATAACAGCCCACTCATGAGTGTGTTGCTGTAGTATTCACTAGATCCCAACAGCTGAATGCACTCTGCTTCACAAAGGGGTGTTAAGTCAAAATCAAGGTCGATCTCATAAATTCTTGCACGGTCGCTCATGTGTTTTAACCACTCAGCTTTCGTATTCTCACAGTTCTTCCAGCTAAACTGAGTGTTCCTGACTATCAGAAGGCTTTCTCTAGCCTTCGAGCACACATAACAATCCTCTTTTGCAGTACTTCTTCCTGTATAATTCACCCATTGATACCACAGGTTTCTCTTCGCCTGTCTGTACAAGGGATCTCTCCGACGTTTAGTCTCCACTTGTCTTTCTTTATTGACAGGTATTGATCTAGACCCTCTTTTTGCGTCTTCCGTCGTATCATTTCTGTCGCTGTCAGTCATTGAGAAGTACTCAACTGTTTCTGTTGTTTCTTGGGTAGTAGGCACCTTTGGTGTTACCATGGTTATCCCCATGGTTGCCTGAGAGTTAGCTCAAGTGTAGTGGAATCGTTCGTACTCTCCAAAGTCAGCGTTGGTAAAGTAGAGACTGTTAGTACTGATGTTGGAGTACTTTCTTTTCCTGTTATTTTTAATTCCACTCGCTGGTAGGAGTGATTCAGTTGGCTTGGCTCATAGTAAACACACCAGTAAGTCCCTTCATCTTCTTTCTCGATACTTCTTATTAATAGTGAACAGTCTCCATTTTCTTCTTCATTTAGGAAACGTATTCGCTGTGGAAAAGGTGAGTTCCCTTCCACCTGTTCTCCTATTACGGCCACAGCTGCTCCCTCCTTTTGCCATATAGCCAAATCAATGTCTTTCTTGGCTCCTATTGGACAGTCACATGGGAGCAAAGCTGGAATCCCAATTTCTCCTTTAACTATAATCCTTAAACCGAATCGGGACTCGGATCTCCCGAACTGGTCTGGGACTTCTTGGTTTGTCTGGTCGTGGCCGTGGCTGTTCTGGAGCTTGCCGGAAGTCGATGGTGTTGAATCGAGCATGACTCTCGGCATCAGTTGGAACAAGTGCATGATCAATATCACCTTCATCAGCACTGTTGTCCCTCTGTTCCTCCTGATGTTGCTCCTGCAGACTCTCTGGATTGTCGTGGTTTGCCGTATCTCTCGATGGCTGCTCTCCATCTTCGGCTCCTTGTGGGAGATCTACGTCTCCCTCCTCGTCGTCCTTTGGTGCTTTGATGCAGTGGTTGACGTGGAACCAGGTAGGTGATCCCCTTATCTGGATCGCAGTTCCTGTACTGCGAACGACCTCGTATGGCCCTTCTTTGCGAGCGTTGAACCACTTCCGTCGGAAGACTTTCACAAACACCTTATCCCCTGGTAGGATGGTGATGGCTCGTTTCACCCTTTGTTCCTCTTTCTCGGACTGCTCCTGTTTTTGGATGACATAAGAAGAAATGCTCCTTTGGATGTTAGACATATATTTTACATATGCTTTCAAATCGTCTTCTAGCAGAGATAGACTTGGCGAAGACTCACGAAGCTCACTAGATCGGCAGGCCATTAGCGCAAGCGGAAGCGCTTCTATCCAATTAAGTCCCGTATGCTGACAGATCTTAATAAGACGGTTTTTAATAACTCCATTCATTCTTTCACAAATACCTTGACTTTGTGGATGGTACACAGCTCCAAGACGCTGTTTAATACCTAGCTTTTGCAAAATAAGCTTTACTGTTTTGTCAACAAATTCTCTACCGTTATCTGATGAAATCCTATCTGGTAGGCCCCATCGAGGTATTACCTCTCTACAGAGAAACTTGGCAACCGATGAAGCATCTTTTCTTTTAGTAGGGCATGCTTCCACCCATCTACTAAATCTATCCACAACTACCAACATGTATCTCTTACCTCCTACTGGACGAATCATGTCCACGTAGTCGATAACAAGTTCCCTCATAGGACCATTAGGTGTTGGAATGTGTCCTGGTGGGGTTAGTACACCTCTTCTGATGTTATTCTTCAAACAAATTGTGCATCTTCCTATGACATAATCAATCTGTTCTAGCAAAAAAGGTGCCCAAAAACCATACTCTTTTATAATTTTCCTTCTCACTTCCCCCCTCGCCGCATGGGCAAGTCCATGCGCGTCATTTATCAACAAACCCAACAAGTCCGGAGGTGCAACCACCAGGCCATCATGATTTCTCCATAGACCTGTGGCATCTTTACTTGCACCTCTAGCTAACCACAACTGTTTGTCCATTGTATTAGCTCCTTCTTGCATCAACACTATGTCTCTGAGTGTGATTTTGTCTTCTAAGTCTACTGCATGTGTGACCAGAAGAACTTTCTCCGTCTCATGTGTCCCAGCAGCTACCTTTGTGGCTTCATCTGCTGCACTGTTACCTCGAGTAACTCTAGATGTATCCGATTTATGTGCTGCACATTTAGCTATAGCTATTTCTTTAGGTTTCATTACAGCATTTAACAGCTCCATAATTTGTGCATGATGCTGTATGGGGGAACCATCAGTCTTCTTAAAGCCACGTCCCTTCCATACTGCAGCAAAGAGATGACAAACTGAATGAGCATATGCAGCGTCGGTGTATATTGTAACACGCTTACCTTCTGCCATTAGACAAGCTTGCGTTAAAGCAATCAATTCAGCGAGCTGTGCTGAACATGGCTGTGGAACAGCTTCAGCTTTCTCAGTTACAAAGTCAGAGCCTTCCGCTTTAACAATTGCATATCCTGCACTTAATTTATCTCCTGTTCTGTAACAAGACCCATCAGTCCAATATTCTAAATCTGGCTCCCGGAGTGGGAGTGCTTGTAGGTCTGATCGAAGTTTAGAATATTTTTCTGCTTCTACTACACAGTCATGCGGCTCCCCATCATCAGGAGTCGGCAAAGTGTTGGCTGGGTTAATCGTATTACACCTAGCTAAAGTAACATCCTCTTGTTCTAAAAGCCTATGATAGTCTCTAATTCTAGGCATCGTCAAAGTGAACTTGCCATGGTTTAAGAGGTTTCTCAGACTGTGGTGGGTCACAATTGTTAATGGATAGCCCATTGTAAGGCCTGAAGCTTTCTCATACATTTTATAAACTCCTGTCAGAGCTCTATAGCACGGGGCAAGGCCCATCTCCACTTCTGAATAAGCAGAAGAATAATATGCAATAGGTTGGGGGCTAGTCCCCGTACCCGTGGGTTGAGCAAGAACAGCACAGGCATGTTTGCCCTCAGGAGATGACGAGACATACATCACAAAATTCTTAGAATAATCAGGCAATGTCAATGCTGGTGCCTCTAACAATTTCTGTTTAATTGTCGCAAATGCCAGGTGACCTTCTTGTGTCCAAATGAGATTACAATGCAATTGACCGCTCCCCGTGTCTTTGATCATAGCTCTCAGGGGCCCTGTGAGTTCTGTGTAATTCTCAATCCATGCAGAACTATAACCTGTAATCCCCAAGAATTTCATCATTTCTCTAACTGTCCTTGGTCTTGGTGCTTTCCTGACAGCTTTCAAATGATCGTCTGAAATGCTTCGGTGTCCCCGAGTGATTTTCTGACCCAAGTACACTACTTGGTCTCGACAATACTGTAATTTCTTCTGTGAGACTTTGTGTCCTTTATCTGCCAGTATCTGTAACAGCTTAATTGAGTCTTTGTGGCATGTTTCTTTGTCCGTGGAGCAGATAAGTTTGTCATCTACATACTGTATGATTGTACTGTCCACTTGAGTTCCTATCCCTTCCAAATCATCCTTCAGCACTTTATTGAAGAGGTGGGGAGAGTGTTTAAACCCCATCGGCAAACGTGTATACTCATAGTTTTGTCCTTTATAGGTGAATCCAAACAGACCCCGGCTTTCTTCGGCCAGTAGAACACTGAAGAAAGCTCCACACAGATCTATGACTGTGAAGCAAGCTGCTTCTGGTGGAATTTGAGCTAACAGGGTGTGTGGATCTGGCACATCTGCTGGATAGTCCGTGACCACTTCGTTTATGGCTCTAAGGTCATGTACATGACGATAAGATTCATCAGGCTTCTTTGTTGGTAGGAGGGGCATATTGCTTTGGGGACTATTGGTTGTCCTCAAAACTCCAGCTTGCAGCAGACCCTTAATCTGAGGTTCGATTCCTTGGATGGCTTCTTCTTTTAAAGGATATTGCGGTCGCCAGGGTGGTTTAGTTCCTGGTCGGAGTTCCACTCTCACTGGTTGAGCGGACTTCACAAGTCCTATGTCGGTGTTGTGTTGGGACCACAAGCTCTCTTGAACCTGTTCTAACATTTCTTCCATGAAGTTCCTATCAGGTGTGACAGAAAATATTGATTCATTTGTCATTTGTACAGTCTGTGGTTGACCAACTCCTTGTGCTGAGATCATAATTTTGATGAATTGCTGATCTTTACTTATCCAGACAGCTGGGTTTTCTTTTGTCATTACAAAGATGGCCTCTTCTGATTCTGCCATCATTGCCCCAATATGCTTCTGTTCGTAATCTTCAGCAATCATTAGAGTCACATGAGGAATGCTTCCCTCGATCTTATGTTCCTGGTTCAAATAAACATCATTATTTATCTTCATTGCAGCACCTTGTCGGCCCAAGATTATACATCCTGAACTGAGTTGAACTTGTTTCGGTTGGGTTTTCAGCCACTCATCTGGATCTGAGTTGGCCGGATCTTTGAAATACTGGAGCGTGCAGTGTAGTGTATATTCTGGTATCCTAGCTCCCGGTAAGTTTGCCGAGATGAACTTTTCCCACACTTTTGCTGGTTCAATCAGATCTTGACTGAGATTTCCAATCCAGTAGACCACTGGTGCTTCAGTTTCTGCTTTCATGGTCATTTGATGATCATTTTCATGTGGTACTTCCACCAAACAGCCGTCTGGTGTGCATTTTATTGTACACTTCAATCTGCATAATGCATCTCTTCCAAGTAGTCTGATGGGGGTTTGTTCTGAAACAAGAATGGGTATTGTAGTTTTTTGATTCTTGTAGCGGAGCTCCACAGGTTTTGTGGAAGGTATCAGCTGTTTTATTCCCTCAAATCCGATTGTCCGAACGTACTTGCCAGACATAGGAAGGTGTGTAGCATCATGAGGCCGGATACAGGTAAAAGTAGCTCCGCAATCTGCCATCAGTTTCAATGGACGATTGTTTACTTTTACCCAAATTGTTGGATCGTTTTCCGGTTTAGACACCACCAGCTGACACCCCCCTTTCGGGTTCTCCGGGCACCCCTAGAATCCTGGTGCCGGCCCCCTGTAAGGGTTTACCGGTCCCATTGGTGGCCGCTGTTGTTGCCATTGTTGTGCTCGGGGTCCACGCTGTCTGAAGGCATATCCCCCTCTAGGGTTTCCTCCTCCTGGTCTCCCACAGTTGCGAGCTTGATGGCCCACTCTGCCGCAGTTAAAGCATCGTGTCATGAAGGGGCCTGTATTCCCATTTCCTCTGCCACCTGGTCCAGTATCTCCTCTGTTTTCTCCTCTCCATCCCTGGGGTTGACCATAGACCGGTTGAGGATATTGAGGCTGAGTAGTGACCTGTGTGGCTGGTGTTAAGGGTGGCTGCGGTTGATTTGGCTGTGGCTGATACTGCATTACTGGTGCTTGCTTCTTGTCATATTGTTCAATCCCACAACTTCTGCTATTTTACTTCTCACTGGCAGGGGTAATCCTTGTAGAATCTTTTCTCTCATTATTGATTTCTCCAATTCATTGAGATCTGGGTCTTTTCCGGTGACATTTCTCCACTGCTGGTGAGCTTTGGCAACATAGGCTCTTGGGTTTTCCTTTTCTCCCAACGGGTCAATGAGAATGTTATCTGGATGCACATTGGTAGGGTACATCATTTTCAACGCTCTCCACAAGTGACCCTTGTTAGCTGAAAAGAGTTCTGGGTCGTTGACTGATGTGGCAACATATCTGTGGAGTCTAGCTCCCTCCAATATTTCCTCCATGACTGGCACTCCCAGTAGATTGGCTAGGAGCCTTTTGATGTCTCCCATGGCTGGCTGTATCCCCATCATCGCTTCTTCCAATTTTGAAATCCACGGGTGAGCGCCATCCTGCAATGGGGGTAGTTTATCAATGATCTCCGTCATATCAGTAGTCGGCCATGGCTTGTATTCCAATTCTCTTCCTCTCACCAGCACCGGGCATAGCTTATGAGATTTCTTCGGTCTCAGTCGCAGGTTGTATCCCCGGAGGTATCTCCTTGCAGTTTTTGTTCGTTTCTTTATTGCTTTTTCTCTTTCTTCTTGACATTGGGCCTCAGCCAGTTGAAGTTCTTCCATTGACTTCTCCAGGGGTTCCCTCGCAACTAGAGAGGTAGCCGATTCCATTTCTTCTCTTAGCCGTTCTTGTGCTAGTTCTATTTTCCTGAGGTCTTCCTCCATTGTGCTTATTAGGCCATCCACCTGCTCATCTGTCATATGCCTTTCTTCCAGTGCTTCCTCATCCTCCTTACTGGATTCACTATTTTCGCTGGATGCAGAGGTTTCACTATCGTCATCACTGTCGCTGGTACTGGAATCTGATGCTCCCTTCGAATTACTGGCTCTCTTGCCTCGTCTCTCAGCTCTGGCTAGTATTTTCTTGATTGAAGAAGCATATCCTCCAACACATCTTTTATCTTCACCAGAGTCTCGTTTGATGCTTTTCGATGTCTTCTTTTTCTTTTTCCCTTTTTCGGTTGATCTCTTTAGACGTGTCTCCACCGAGCTAGGACCTTCTCTAGCTGGTGAGAAGCCACGTCGGTGTTTGCTCTTAGTTTCAGGAGTCATTACTATAGTTGTCTTTGCTCTTCCGGTCTCGAGTATCCGGTGATCCTCATCCTCTACACAGTATCTTCCTTCCGTGGTGAGGAGTGGTAACTGTGGATACAGCGATGTGTTTTCACTTTTCTTCTCATAAGGCGGGGGCGTTGCTACAAGTGGAGACATGTGCGAGAAAGGAACGCTGTGCTTCTCAGTTAATTTCGCAGCCTCCAAAGTCCTCTCTATATTTTTATCCACTCTGGCTTTGGCTACTTTCAATAGCTTCTGCCCTTCTTGATTAAACAACTCCAAGATGGCCAATTCCATTTCTCTTTTTTCTTTTCTTCTCTGCCCTTTTCTGCCTTTCTTCTGTTCTGCTTTGTATGTATTGACGAGCACTTGCAATGTTTTTATCACCTCTGGATCGAAGGTCCCCTCTGGCGGCCAGGGCTGGTCAATTTCTGCCCATCTTTTATTAAATTTTTTAGATATTTTATCAATTCCCTTCACGAGGGGATTGTTTTTCTCTACCATCTCCACTGGGGTGGTAGCCTTTGCTGCACCTGCGCCCATTGCCACACAGGGATTTTTGTTTCTGAATTTCTTTATCATTTGTATGGGAAATTGGAAAGCGAAAGGTTCTGAACTTTTTACTTTACAAAGTAACCTTGTTGTAAATACTGAGCAATCCCCAAATTAGACAACAGACCACTTTTTTCAAAAAATTGTTTATTCAAACACACCCTTGTAAACCCCAACAGACGATAATCCAACTAACTTTTCTTTGACTGTATTTATTCCAACCACACTTTTTAACTTTATTTTATTTATTAGTATGATTGAATTAAATGCTGCTCAGATCATGCACAAATCAGAAGTCGTCACAAATCAAAACTACCCATGTGTATTTTAGATTCAGTGCGAGTTGTGATATAATCCTGTTATACACCAAGCCTCTGTACCATGTACAAATATATGTAAATATAAATTTGAATCCAACCGTATTAAAAAGATGAATTTTAGTGTTGTCGAAGAAGGGCAATGGACACCAGTGTAGTTTACTTAATTAACCAATCAAATTAAAGCTTTAAGTTGATTTTAAATTTATAATAAAACAGCTCAGTGAAAGATGGTAAAGGTCCACTTCCACAATTCACAAATCCTGCTTACACTTTAACCAATAATCAATTAATCAATTCCAATCAACTATCTTTTACCCACTATAAGCTAATAAACCAATGGGCCAATAGTAATAAACTAATAATAAATCAAGATGCTATCATTAGCTGATTCGTTATTATTAGGTCAAAGGCCAATCATTAATCAGAATGCATCAAATTGGACAAATCAATTACTCATAAAAATTCAGTCAAGCAATCAATCAATCAATCAATCAATCAATCAACAAATCAATCAATCAATCAATCAATCAACGAATTAATCAATCAATAAATCAATCAATCAATCAATCAGTCAATTAAAGCAATTAATCCAATCAATCAATCACTTCGTTACACCCATCAATCAATCACTCATCATCAATCAATCAACCTTACATATATTCAATTACTTTCAGTCAACCAAGTCAATCACAGAAATCAATTAATCCGCCACTCAGTCAATTGGTTACCAACCAATCAATCAAAGCAATGTAACCATAAACAAACAATGATCAATCAATCCGCACATTTGACAACCAACATGTCAGTTTGTCATCAATCAATTACAACCATGAGTTCATCAACCAGGCAGTTTATCAATTAACCAATAAACTATCACTCCTCAATTAATCATTCACACAGCTAATTAAACCTCAAGCATACAACAATTAAAGTAATCAAGGTAACCAAAACAAATAAACAACCAATAGAACACAACAAGCTTAGCAACAAGTATAATTCAACACACTAGCTGGCCACTCAATCAAACAGTTCAATCATTCAACAATTAACCATTATCAGCTACTCTTTTCGATCACTCTAATTGACTTAACAATTCAGACAATCAACCAATCAATCAAAGCAATTATTATTAACCCAAAAATTAGAATAATTAAAAAAAAGTCAGTCTGTTAGTCAAGTCTAAGTAATCAGTCACATTAAACAATAAAGATCAATCTTCACCTATTTATTCAAATTAATTTTCCTCTAGAATAAACAGCAGCTATTTCTTTACTATCACCCGAACTAATTAACACTCCATCAAACCTCTAAAAATATTTACACAATCCTACCGAACAGAATATCCCCCAATCTACTAACTGCTTCTACGGATAACATCCAAGTGTTTACAAACCACTGTTTTAATCTAATGATCAAGACAACCTTCCCAAAACCTCTACTAAAGATAAGAATAATAATGTCTTATACCGTAATTATAAAAACAATCTTCAAAAACATTTTTACAAGCCAGCTATTTATAACCAAAGCAGCAAAAAGGAAAGAGAGAGGGAGAGAGAGAAAAATGTTCGTGTATGTGTGTGCATATGTTTCTGACTACTCTGTCTAAACAGAGCTCATCAATCACTCTTCTTATGGAGGAAGAGGATTGTTCTTGTCTAATTGATTTATGATAAGTCCGTACAACGGCTCATGTATTGCTATTTATAGAGATAGCAGGTTTTCCTTAACTCATTGATCTTGAATAGGAAAGGATCAGAAAATGACAGGAAAACAGCCTTCCTGTGTCATGCAGCCGACTGCACCTCCGTCTATCACACGCAACTTCCCATCTACGCCCTCTCTCTGCGCAGACCCGCGTCAGAGCATAGTTTGAGTTTCACGCCTCAAACCGTCTCAGGTTTACGGCTGACACGGAGCAGAACGTCAGAACGGATGAGTTTTGTTGTGAAGTCAGGAGCACATTCGATCCACACAACTTCAGCAAAGCGAATCGATGAAACAATTTTAGTAAAACAGCCTTTCATATGCATGTACGTGCTTGTGTACATTAGGAAGAGGCACAGCTGTCTCTATCCCAAGCAGTCCCTCTGTTTATGTTAAGGCATGAGTGTGTGTGTGTGTGTGTGTGTGTGTGTGTGTGTGTGTGTGTGTGTGTATCAGAGAGGGAGAGAGATAGACTGAGCAGAAAAGGAGAGAAACTTTTTATACACAGCAGAGAATTAACCGAACATTGCCATCAATTAATAAAAATACGCCAACCTGTGTCGTCTTCAAACCTCGGTTTCATACATCTGCAGAAATCATCAATCAATCAAGTCGTCTGCAGAATCCTCCCATTGTGTACACAACACAAAATGAGAGAGAGAGATTAACTTCTATTAAACTTTACTCTCTTCTTTTCTTCTTTAAACCATTAAGATCTCTTTAGTGTTGATCAGACACAAATCCTTTCAAATTTGGGCATGCGACTTCATAAAACACAGTAATCACTTTTAAATTTGCCTATAGGACTTTTGCCAAACTGCGCACGCTCTGACCTAAACTTAAATGCGACTTAATATAATTAATTCATCACTTTGGTATCTCAACTGCATATTCGGCTCAAAGTCCGCATACGTCTTCAAACTGTTTATTTTCGGGTCTAAACTGCGCATTTATTTCATTAAAATACAACTTCAAACTAATTCATAGCTTCTCATTTTATGAGAATATTCATATTTTCTCTTATTTCTCCATGTGCATATTAACATCATTCATTACTTTAGGGTCAAAACCATGCACATTTCCTCACAACACTTAAACAAAGTACACAATAAATAAATACAGTAGGCCTATATTACTTCAGAAAATAAATTTAGATTTTCCAAACGTGAGAATTCTCTTTATATTCTATTTATTTTAACAAAATTTAGCTTTGGGACCCTTTATAAATTTAATGACATGGATTTCAATCCATCCTCTTCACTCCTTTTAATTTGGTTAAAGACTTCCTCGTCCCGACCCCAGAGAAAAACAGAAAAGACAGCCACTTACCAAAAATGGTGCGGATCCGACTGGCTCCTTTTCTCTCTCTCTCCCGAGGTCAAGACTCTGGAGATGTCCTCAAAGCCAACCCTGCTCGCAGCGAGTGTAGTGACCTCTAGCTTCTGTCACTTCCGAGTGAATAGGAATGGATGGACGACCAAGTCAATGTTCTTTGAGTTTTCTTTATTGCCAATATTGGAGACAGAATTCTATCAAATCTGAGGCTTGTTAAAGTGTCCCTGGTCAATGGAGCCTTCCTTGCCTGTCTCTCTCGTTTTCTTACGTGTAAGATCTTTTATACTAAAGTTACGCCCCAGAATGTATACATCATCTTAAACATGAGTACTCTGCTTTTCATCCATAAAAGGGCACAATATATGCTTGTTTATATTCCAAATTCCAATGCCTTTACTGTTTGACAACCTCTAGATATTAATTACCATTATACAGAATGGTACCATTATACAGGATGGAACCAGATTTCACATGAAGACACTGACTGTTATATAAACTATACTTTAAGGCCTACACACAGAGACAGAACTTTAGCTTAAAAATACAATAATAGAAATACATAGAAATACATAGATCTGTAGCAGAAAATACACTACACTAACCTGCAAACAATAAAGCTGATATTATGCTGATCAACACTGAATATCTTAATGGCAAAGTCTACTTTCTTCTTCAGTGGTTTAGTCCATTGATAAAATCCTACACTGGATAATTCACTCTTATTTGAATGATCAGTAATCAATTCTTGAGATCCAGAGATGGATCTTTGCATTGTGCCTTTACTCAGTAAACTAGTGTACATGTGCACTGTGTTGTGTGTCTGCAGTGTTTCAGTTAGAGCAGCATTGTAGTGGAGATTTGTCCTTAACTTGAAATAAATAAATAAACTGAAGATCAAACGGCCACTGAGGCACCTCAGGAATGAATCTTATAGGCAGGCAAGCATGAAGTTTATTTTTATTTGAACATTTAGCAAACAGACAAAGAACAATGTCGTCTGCTGCCTCTCTTGCCCTGGTATAAAACCATATGTCCTTCCTGGTGCCTGCTGGTCCTCTACCTGTCTGTCTATAGAAATACATTCACCGCTGTGCCTCAAGCTGCACACTACCTTCAAAATAAAAGCATCAACCAGAACTCAAATTAACCAAAATGATACTTATATTATAATCTAATTAACCAAGCTATATTCTTCTAAACAGCAACAAAAAAATACACAAATTAATATTTAAATATCAAAAATAATAAATAGCTCAAACAAGCATGATGTGTAAAATGTTGAGTTATTATAATGTGCACAACAAACCTTATTTTAAGTTTAAAATATATGTATGTATATATATATGTATGTATATATATATATACTTGAGTAAAGAGTAGAAGTACAGTTTAAAAAAGGAAGATGAAAAGTTCTTGTTCCTTTTTACTCGTGTGTTACTTATAAGTCGTTACTATCCACCACTGCACGTGATGTTGGTCTTTTATTATTCTTGCTCATCTGTTTTACACTTATAATCTAAAAATATACATGTGTCATATTTTTTAGTATTATTGTGTTTTTACTTGTTTTGGCTGCACAACATGAGTTAGTATAGATGGAGTCAGTGGAGCTGCAGAGTTTAAGAGGTGAAGTCACTACGTCTTTATTGAAGTAGCAGCATGTTGTCATTAATATTAATGAGAGCTCCTTTTCACTCTTTGTATTTGACAGTTTTTAACCTGCATCCTGTTGATGGAGTTTCTATTTTCTAAACTTCTTCAGCTCTGAACAGATTATGAAACACTGAATGATTTCAAACATGAACTTTGTCTTTTAAAGTGACATCTTTTATTCTTTATTCAGATTGCAGGGCTGCAGTTTGTCAAAGATCAGCTGTGATTATCTGGCTGCAGCTCTGAAGACCAACCCCTCCTATATGAGATATCTGGTTCTGGATAAAAACAACCTGAAGGATTCAGACGTGAAGCTGCTGTATGATCTTCAGAAGAGTCGACGCTGCAGACTGTATGTTCTGAGGTCAGTAGAGAGTTGGAGCAGATTATTAAGAGCTGTGAGTTATATTAGATTAACACTGTCATCTAGTTTCATCAAGGAGGAGGAGGAGAGAGGAAGAGGAGGAGAGGAAGAGGAGAGAGGAGAGGAAGAGGAGAGAGAAGGAGGAGAGAAGAGGGGAGAAGAGGAGGAGAGAGGAGGGAAAGGAGTAGGAGAGGAGGAGAGAGGAAAAGGAGGAGAGGAAGAGAAGAGGAGGAGGAGAGAAGAAAGGAGGAGAGGAAGGGGAGAGGAGGAGGAGGGGGGGCGAGGAAAAGGAGAGGAAGAGGAGAGGAGAGGAGAGGAGAAGAGGAGAGGAGAAGAGGAAGAGGAGTAGTAAGTGCAGGAGCAGGTTGTTTAACGTTAGCTCCTAACAGGAGAACATCAGCGTCTCTTTGACGTTTCTCAGAGCAGGTTTCACTCGCTATCTGAGGACGTTTAATGTTCCACTGCTGCTGGGAGAAAACTGTAGACTCAGCATTTGGTTTTAGTCTTCTTCTAACCAGCAGCAGCCGTTAGCTCTTTAACAGCTGTGCTCACTAAATGCATCAAACACATCAGGACTGAAGTGGTGAGAACACAGCAGCGGCTCTTTATTGCTCCACTTGTTTCTCTTCTTATCACTGGAAAGCTGTGAAGACTTACATCACTTCCCTTGTTTCATTTCCACTGGAAACTACAACCAAGAGCAGCACAGTCGCCTCTCTGCAGCCGTTTAACGTCATCAACCCAGAGTTCATCCTGCACGTAGTGTAATGGCGCCCTCTGTATGTCAGAATACGTATTAAACGTTGAGGAGTTTTAAATCATGAAAATATTTCATGTGTTTCTAACCACGTAGTTCAGTAGGAGAGGGTCATTATAGCGTATTAAAGCATACAAGTCTTAATAGTCGGGTTCCTTTTTACTAATGTTGATATGATTCATATTGTTGAAACGTAGAGATTCAACATGTTCTTGGTTTGTAGAAACAAACTATTGTGGCGACCAGGCTGCATGTGATGATTTAACAGCAGGAAACATGTTCATATCCCACAGAGACTCTGTAGCTTTAAACTTTGATAAGAGTTGACATGTATCAGCAGTAAATCCATCAGTAAACTGATGAGTGAATGTCTCTGTTTCTGCAGTAATGATGTGTTCATGACTCTCAGCACTTTATTTCCTCTGTGTACTTGAGTGAAATCTGCAGAGGAAACACACTTGATAGTAAAAGTGTGTGCAGGTGTGTGAGCTTGGAGCTCAGTGTGTTCGCTCCAACACGTTAACATGAGAGCTGAAAGGAAGCAAGCTACGCTGCACAGCTGTTCCACTTCTGGTCTGAACAGGACTGAAGTCCCTGCTGCTCTTTATACTGGGTGTGCTGCATCACTGACTGACAGCTGATCAAGTGAGTCTCACTAAACACTCATTTATCTCCTCTGTTCTTTCTTCTTCTCTCATCAGATGGTGATGATCTCTGTCAGAGTGAGAGTGAACATCCAGGAGTGTTGAGAGAGGATCAGCTGGATCCTGATGATCCATCTGGAGTCTGGATCTGGATTTTGTCGTCTTCACTTAAGTCTCTTAACTGACTCCAAACTGAACAGTTATCTCTGGATTTAGCTGAAGTCAGCACTTTACAGATGAGTTGTACATGAGCAGTTTGATGTAAATAAAGATAAAAACAGGTGTTATAAGTCAGACTGTGAGTCTGGGCTCATATTTATCAAGCGTCTCAGAATCACACTGAGAGTTAACGAGGACTAAAACTAATGAATGAAGCAGAAGAGAATTGATACTGAGTGAGAAAAAACTATCTACATAAACAGTCAAAACTATTAAACATAAGAAAATAAATGAAAATGTATAAATTGTTAAAATGTTAAAATGATAAATTAGGGGAATGGATTGGAATCATAAAATAAATATATAACATGGTAAAGTTAACTTTCTCCCTGAATCTATGTTTGGACAAATGTTCCAGTTACTGAAGGAAATCAACTCATTTTGATTCAGTGGCTCCTCAACATGACAATGTGTAATTAATAGAAATGTATGTATGTATATATATGTGAGTACGTAAGAAGGTGCAGATTAATGTGTATACATGTATGTGCCTATGCAAATATATCTGTATATTCATATATGTATATGTACATTTATACATAAGAGCAAATGTTTGTAAGTCTTATGTTGTAGGAACACAACAGCGCCCTCTGGTGAGCACCGGGAACATCATCAAACCGACTGTGGATTTCTGTTTGGATTTGTAATAATGCCTTCTCAGTGCTCACTGTATGATCACACAAGAGGAAGTATCTCTGAAATATAAAGACACAAACTGATCTAACAGGACAAGTTATAACTGGAGTCAATAACTCCTCAATTTGACTCTTTCTCTAGAAATGTACAAACGGTGCCAACGTGACTCAGTTTGTTATTTTTTGGACTATTTTTTTTTCTTCTATTTTCTGAATTCTACAATTCACATAATTAAATAAAAATGAAGATTTAAAACATTTTAATACATTGGTCTTCAATTGAAAGTTAAGTTTATTACATTCATTATCTTCAGTGTAGAGAATGAAATATGACACAAATATTAATAAATACTGAAATAGCCTAATGTAGAAATAAATGCAAGATATTAATTAAACATTCATAAACAGTTGGATTGTAACAACTGGAGAAAATATGTGCTGATTTTATTTTAGTTTTGGAAATCACCAGACCTTTGATCATATTATATATACTGGATAACATGCTGCTCTAAATCAAGATTCCCCAAATATTGATTAATAAAGTAAATCTGTTTATTTGTGTATTAATCTGTTTATGTAATAAAACACAACGGAGTAAAAACTAGCAGGAGTTACTGTTCAGGTTTTACACAACTACAGTGACCAGAGTTGAAGCTAATGATAACATAGCATGTTAGCCTGCGTATCACTCCAAATAATCTTATTGTGATAGCAAACCTGAGTTTATATGTCTTCATGACTGTAAACACTTTGAAAGCAGTGAACAAACACCAGATACACAGCAGCTACGTTGTTGGTGACGTCAGCACGCCGCTAATGTTAGCTCGATGCTAACGTTAGCAGCGACGCTAACGTGCAGAGCGTCTGTAGTAACAACTCTGCTACTTTACAGTTAGCATCACAACAACAACATCCTGACTAACTAGACAGTGAGCTGAATGTCAGCAGGTAACGTTATAACAGTTTATGTGAAGCAGAGCTGATGTTACTCACCTGTCCAGCAGATCAGCGTCCGCCTTCACTCTCCGCTCCTCCGCCGGTCTGTCCGCCGGGTTTCCGTATATCCCTCCGTCCTACTCTCCATCCTTCTCTCCGTCGGGTCTCCATATATCCATAGTGTGTGTGTGTGTGTGTGTGTGTGTGTGTGTGTGTGTGTGTGTGTGTGTGACAGGCTGACAGATTGGGAGCTCTCTTCTGCACGTGCTCAGTGGCGGACACATGACTCACAAACAAAAACAGCTGAGTTCAAACAGGAAGTGACATCACAACACGCAAATATTACCAAAATAAAAGACAAAAATAATCCACAAAGTACTCTGATTATTTACTGCAGTAAAAGTACTAATACTGTAATGTACAAATACTACATTACAGTAAAAGTACTGCAGTATTATAGTGATGTAGTATGCAGTATTACAGTAAAAGTACTGCAGTATTATTATATATTCTTTCCTTTCCTTGTCCCCTACCTCCTTGTTTCCTTCCTCCTTCATCTCTTTTTCCTCATAAAGTCCACTTTTATTTATTCTGCACACACCTGCTCGTCTCTGACCGTTAATATGAATATTTATAACGGGGGGGGGGGGGGATTATGTAAACCGTGTGATTGACAGGGTCCGACAGCCAATCAGACGGCAGATGGTAATACTTAGACCAGGGGTGTCAAAGATGCGGCCCGTGGGCCAGAACCGGCCCGCTGAAGGGTCCAATTCGGCCCACTTTCCTTCCTGTCTTTTTTCCTTCCTTCCTTCCTTCCTCCCTTCCTTCCATCTTTCCTTCCTTCATTCCTTCCTCCCTGTCATCTTTCCTTCCTGTCTTTTTTCCCTTCCTTCCTTCCTTGCTCCCTTCCTTCCATCTGTCCTTCCTCCCTTCCTTCCATCTTTCCTTCCTGTATTCTTTTCCTTCCTTCATTCCTTCCTCCCTTTCATCTTTCCTTCCTGTCCTTTTTTCCAATCTTTCCATTCTTTTCTCTTTTTTTACCTCCTCACTTTTATGCTTTCCTTCCTTCCACCTTTCTTTCCTTTCTTCACCTTCTCTTTCCTTCCCACCTTCCTTCCATTTGTCCTTCCTCCCTTTCTGTCTGCCTTCCTTCCTTCCTTCCTTCCTTCTTTTTAATGGTCCGGCCCACATGAGATCAAATTGGGCTGTTTGTGGCCCTTGAATGGTAGAGTCTCTCCTCCTCATGAATATTCAGCAGCAGCTGTTAACGGTGATGTCATCATTAGATCCTCATTCAAATATCTGAAAGGAACGAAGGGAGGAAAGAGGAAGGAAGGAAGTGGGGAAAGAAGGAAATGAGGAAGGAACGAAGGAAGGGTGGAAAGGAGGAAAGGAAGGAAAGAAGGAAGGAAGGAAGGGAGGAAAAGAGGGAAGAACAGACAGGTGAGAGAGAGAGAGAGAGAGAGAGAGACAGAGAGAGAGAGAGAGAGAGACAGAGAGAAGAGAGAGAGAGACAGACAGGTGAGAGAGAGAGAGAGAGAGAGAGAGACAGACAGGTGAGAGAGACAGAGAGAGAGAGAGAGACAGAGAGAGAGACAGAGAGAGAGACAGACAGGTGAGAGAGATAGAGAGACAGAGAGAGAGAGAGAGAGAGAGAGAGAGAGAGAGAGAGACAGACAGGTGAGAGAGAGAGAGAGAGAGACAGAGACGGACAGGTGAGGGTGAGAGAGAGAGAGAGAGAGAGAGAGAGAGACGGGAGACGGAGAGAGAGAGAGAGAGACAGAGAGAGACACAGAGAGAGAGAGAGACAGACAGGTGAGAGAGAGAGAGAGAGAGAGAGAGAGAGAGAGAGACAGACAGGTGAGAGAAGAGAGACAGAGAGACACAGAGAGAGAGAGAGAGAGAGACAGACAGGGAGAGAGAGAGAGAGAGAGAGAGAGAGAAAGAGAAAATCTGCGGTTATTTTAACTTTATGGTCATTTTTCTATAAATGTATCACTTAATACTTATTATGCTGTACACTGTAAAAACATATTATAGTTTAACAATTAATTACTGGCTAATAATTAAATTCAGTAATATTACAGTAATATCACAGCAATGTATTGTGTTTTCACATGAACTGCAAAAACATTAAATGACTCTAAAACTATATTTTACATTTCATAAACTGAAGAACAAAAATCTCTTTTCAGCTTCTACGAATCAACGCTTTCCTCCAAAAACCTAAAAAATAGTAAAAAAAAAAAATAAAACGAGTCCTGTTCTTCAAAATAAAGTTAAAACTCAAATTTGAAAAAAAAGAGAAAAATAAAAACATGAATCCTCAAAATAAAATAAAACTAATCAATTGTTAAACTGAAGAAGGCAGGGAGAGAGGGAGGGAGGGAGGGAGGGAGGAAGGAGAGAGAAAGGAAGGAACGACAGAAGGAAGAAAGGGGGATGGGGAAGAAAGGAAGGGAGGAAAGGAAATAAGGAAGGGAGGAAGGAAGGATGAAGGAAAGAAGTAAGGGAAGAAGGAAGGTAGGAGGGAGGGAGGAAAGAAGGTAGGAGGAAAGAAGGAAGGAAGGACAGAGGAAAGAAGGTAGGAGGAAAGAAGGAAGGAAGGAAGGAAGGAAGGAAGGAAGGAGGGAGAAAGGAAAAGAGGAAGGGAGTAAAGGAAAGAAGGCAGGGAGGGAGGAAGGAGAGAGAAAGGAAGGAAAGACAGAAGGAAGAAAGGGGGATGGAGGATGGAAGGGAGGAAAGGAAATAAGGAAGGGAGGAAGGAAGGTAGGAGGGAGGGAGGAAACAAGGTAGGAGGAAAGAAGGACAGAGGAAAGAAGTAAGGAAGGAAGAAAGGGAGATGGAGGAAGGGACACATGAACTGCAAAAACATTAAATGACTCTAAAACTATATTTTACATTTCATAAACTGAAGAACAAAAATCTCTTTTCAGCTTCTACGAATCAAACAAAATGAGGAAGGAACGAAGGAAGGGTGGAAAGGAGGAAAGGAAGGAAGGAAGGAAGGAAGGGAGGAAAGGAGGAAAGAAGGAAGGAAGTGAAGATAGGAGGGAGGGAGGAGGGAAGTAGGAGGAAAGAAGGAAGGAAGGACATAGGACAGAAGTAAGAAAGGAAGGAACAAACAAAATGAAAGGAAGTGGGAGGAAAGAAGGAAATGAGGGAAGGAACGAAGGAAGGGAGGAAAGAGGAAGGAAGGACGTGGGAAAGAAGGAAATGAGGAAGGAACGAAGGAAGGGAGGAAAGGAGGAAAGGAAGGAAAGGAGGAAAGAAGGAAGGAAGGAAGGGAGGAAAAGAGGGAGGAACAGACAGGTGAGAGACAGAGAGAGAGAGAGAGAGAGAGGAGACAGAGAGAGAGAGAGAGAGACAGAGAGAGAGGAAGAGAGAGAGAGAGAGAGAGAGAGAGAAACACACTTTTTTTTTTAATGACACTTAATTTTAAAGTGGAAAGAAGTTTTTTATTAAATACAAAATCTGATTTATTAATTTATTTTAATTAATTTGACTTTCTGTGAGTTTTCTCCCCTCTCTTACTCTTGGCAGGATTGGTCTTCCGTACCTGTTCTTTACATTTAGAAGTTATAAAACATGTTAATCATCCAGATCTGACTTTTAACCCTCCTGTTGTGTTCAAGTCAAGGAAGGAAGGGAGGAAGGGAAAGAAGGCAGGGAGGGATGGAGGAAGGAAGGAGAGAGAAAGGAAGGAACGACAGAAGGAAGAAAAGGGGATGGAGGACGGAAGGAAGGGAGGAAAGGAAATAAGGAAGGAAGGACAGAGGAAAGAAGGTAGGAAGAAAGAAGGAAGGAAGGAAGGAGGGAGAAAGGAAAAGAGGAAGGGAGTAGTAATGAAAGAAGGCAGGGAGGAAGGAAGGAGAGAGAACGGAAGGAACGACAGAAGGAAGAAAGGGGGATGGAGGACGGAACGAAGGAAGGAAGGGAGGAAAGGAAATAAGGAAGGGAGGAAGGAAGGACAGAGGAAAGAAGTAAGGAAGAAAGGGGGATGGAGGACGGAAGGAAGGAACGGAGGAAGGAGGGAGGGAGGAAAGAAGTAAGGAAGGAAGGAAGGAAGGAAGAGGGAGGGAGGAAAGAAGGTAGGAGGAAAGAAGGAAGGACGGACAGGAAGGAAGGAGGGAGGGAGGAAAGAAGGTAGGACAGAGGAAAGAAGTAAGGAAGGAAGAAAGGGAGATGGAGGAAGGGAAGAAAGAGAGAAGAAGGAAAGAAAGGAGAGAGGAAGCACAGATGGAAGGAAGGAAGGGAAGATGGGAGTAAAGGAAAGAAGGCAGGGAGGGAGGGAGGGAGGAACTAAGAGAGAGGAAAGGAAGCAACGACAGAAGGAAGAAAGGGGGGATGGAGGAAGGAGGAAGGAAGGGAGGAAAGGAAATAAGGAAGGGAGGAAGGAAGGATGGAGGAAAGAAGTAAGGAAGGAAGGAAGGTAGGAGGAAAGAAGGAAGGAAGGACAGAGGAAAGAAGGTAGGAGGAGAGAAGGAAGGAAGGAGGGATAAAGGAAAGCAAATAAGGAAGGGAGGAAGGAAGGATGGAAGAAAGAAGGAAGGAAGAAAGGGAGATGGAGGAAAGAAGAAGTAAGGAAGTGAAAAAAAGAAATGAGGAAGGAAGGAAGGAAGGAAGGAAGGAAGGATGGATGGAACGAACAAACAAAATGAGGAAGGAATGAAGGAAGGGAGGAAAGGAGGAAAG
>JAJDFG010000841.1:0-71633 GCA_021039105.1 Scomber colias
GAATGATTTTTCAGATTTGATGCTTTTGATTTTCAATGATAGTCAAAGCTCGATTCTTATAATAATATCTGCAGGCAAATTTAATTCAATCATGACTGGCCCGTCTTAATTTTCTCATATTTTAAAGTCTTATTTCTTATTATTAGGATAAATCAAATATACAGCACACATATATATATATTTTAAAACCAATGAGAGAGGGGAGGAGGAGGAGGGAGGAAGGAGGGGAGGGGGGGAGGGGCCAGTCGGTGCTTCATTTCATACAATCTTGTTTTAATTGTTCACCTCGTCATGCAAGTGAAGAGCACATCCTGAGTTAAACTGAGGTAAATCTCCGGCACGCAACAAAAAGCTGGAGACGAGTTACTTTTTTTTTTCTTCTTCTTCTTCTTCTTCTTCTTCGGCTGTATAAACATGCAGCTGTATATACAGAATAGTCTCTCTCTCTCTCTCTCTCTCTCTTATATTAACTGTGTAACTGTAACTTTTTTTTTTAATTCAAGGAAATGACACAAAAAATGAGGAAACTGTGCCAAACTCAGCTGGTGCATGTTATGAATTTTTAAAAAACATCTACATTAATGAGCAGGAAGTTGTAAGGAGGCCGTTACTATTTATATATATATATATATTCATGTTATGTATAAAGATCCTTCCAGTCCAGCTAAACCAGGTTAAAGTGCAACCAAACGTTATTTCACAATGGCTATGTAAGATCAATTATAGGCAAAAGACATCCAAGCAAATAAATACTTGAAAGCAAACTTTTTAAAGGACAAATTCACCCAAAATCAAAAAATAGAAATCTCACAATTTGCAGCTTGAATTTAAAATAGATCCAATGTCCATCTACAGGTTCACTAAGCTGCATATACTCTATTAAAGTTGCTCCATTAGCTCCAGTTGGTTCATTTTATCTGCCTTATTTTACCGTTTCCTTATCAGAGCTGCGTTAATCTACCGACGATGAAAACTCAACACTTCCTGCTATTGTCACCTCGTATTAAAAGCCTTCCACTCTCTAATGGGAGGCTTTCATCGAAGAAGAAGTTACCATTCTTTAATAAAGACAGGTAGACACAACAACAGATGTGGAGATATTTGGAGCTACTATTTGGGTCAGCAGCAGCAGATCAGCTATAAACGCTGCAGAGAGGAAATAACACGAGCAGACAGCAGCTACAGCGGGATGTGAGATGAAGAGCTGGAGACAACAGGCATTAACTTAATGCATTTTTTTTCTGCAAGCCAGCAAAACCTCCAAACTGTCATCAAGCTCTACAACTTTTTATCTCAGCAGTGGAAAATCACACAGAGAGAGAGAGAGAGAGAGAGAGAGAGAGAGAGAGAGAGAGACAGCATGGCTCAGCACCCCCCCCCCCAAAAATATGGAAAAACACTTAAGTTTTGCCAACATATGGCTTTAAAAACAACCTCTAGCAGAGCTTCAAGAAAGATTGAAATGATTAGTTATTGAATTGAAACCCTGAGAAGTGATTTTGATCTTTTTTTCTCAAGCAGAAATGGCAAACAGCTTCCTAATATATGAGAATTTGCTTCTTTTGTGTGTTTTACTAGATTGTAAATTGTATATCTTCAGGTTTTAAACTGTTGGTTGGATAAAAAGAGTCATCTGAATCTGTCTTTTTGGACTCCGGGAAACTGTGATTGGAATTTATCACTATTAATCAAGATGATAATTGGTAGATGGTGAAGAAGGACTAAAATGATTAGTTAATTAATAGAAAACAGCTTCTTAAAATATGAGAATTTGCTTCTTTTCTCTGTTTGACATGATTTTAAATGAAACATCTTAAGGTTTTAGGATAAAAAGAGCAATTTGAATATGTTGTTTTAGGGCTCTGGGAAACTATTTTGTAATGATAAATTATAGATAGTGATAATAATCATTAGCTGCAGCCCTACAACACCTACACGTATGATTTTGGGTGAAGCGTCACTTCAAGGGAAAGCTACACACTCTCGAAAACCCAAATCTGAGGAAAAGCAGAAGGTAGAAGGCAAAGCAGTGAACTGGAATGCACAGCATTCATCTTCAGCAATAAAAAGTCACTCCACCTGGGGGCAGCAGTGTTAAGTTATGTAACTGATGGGGGGAGAAAGAAGGAGAGAAATCAGAGAAAATGCTTCTGAATGAAAGAGACTGTAGTGAGTACTCGACGGCATCCATCTGTCCTGTAATAAATTAATTTAAAAATAGGAAGTAGTGATTAGATTATGAGATGAAAGACAGGCTCAGACACACAGAGGAGAGGGAGGAGGAGGAGGAGGAGGAGGAGAAGGGGGGTACAGACAGAGGTGAAAATGCCCAGGTAACTTCAGAAGGAGGTGGGACTTGGTTCGGCTACATTAGTGTTATCTGTCTACAGAGGACAGACAGAGAGGCCTCGAGGCGGCACGGACGTTTATATAGGAGGCACACGAACATTCATTTAGTTGGCCAAACACACACACACACACACACACACACACACACACAGAAAAAACATAATAATAATAATAATAAAGTCGAGCACGCTGGTTGAGTGGTAGGAGTGCAGGTGCAGGTGGGGTGGGGGGGGTGGGGGGGTTGAGTCCCAGAGTCAGAGATGAGAGTGCACAATGATGTCGGTGGAGCAGGGACGGAGAGAGCTGAAGCCCTGTTCTGTTTGAATGTTCCCAAATTTCCCCCTCGGGTAACTCGGATCACAGACGGCCAAACTGCAATGCACTCATACAGCAGATAACGTCAGAAGGCTGAGGGCGGGAGGACGGCGATGAGGCGGGGGCTCTTCATGCGTTCAAACAGGGGCGGCTGGCTCAGGGTGGTGGTAGCTGGGTGTCGCACTGAGAGAAGAGGAGGAGGAAGAAGAAGAAGAGGAGAAGGAAGGGGTGGACGGAGAGGTGAGTGGGCTCAAGCGGCTCGTCGATCAGATCTGCTCCTTGAAGCCTGTCGTCGCAGCCCTGGTGGCGGCGTTAGCGGCGGCCGTCTGGACCGTTTTGTTAGACATGACGCCCGTAGCGAACTCCTGCTGGGCCTTCTCGAAGCTGGCACCGGTGGTACGGTACATCCCATGGACCTAAAAGGGCGTTAAAAAAAAAAAATCACATTAATTATCTAGAAAGAATTGTAAGTAACCCATTTGCAAATATTTTACTTGATTGTATTTATTTCTCTTATTAATTAATTATGTTGTATGTAAATGTATTATTATTATTTTTTTTTTCATTACATTTTTTCTTATTCAATTTATTTATTTATTTATTTATTTATTTATTATTATTATTATTTTAATTTTTAAATTATTTTATTATTATTTTTTTTCAATACATTTTTTCTTATTTAATTAATTAATTAATTAATTAATGTATTATTATTATTATTATTATTTTAATTTTTAAATTATTTTATTATTATTTTTTTTTTTTCCAATATTTTTTTATTTATTTATTTATTTATTTTTTATTATTATTTTTTTTTTTTAATTTTTAAATTATTTTATTATTATTATTTTATTAATATTTATTTTTTCTCTTTTCTCTTTTCTGGGTTGTTGCTTGTTTGATTCTGTGTTGGTCTGTGTGTGTGTGTGTGTGTGTGTGTGTGTGTGTGTGTGTGTGTGTGTGTGTGTGTGTGTGTGTGTGTGTGTGTGTGGAGGTGGATGGGCTTGGGTGTGTGGGAATGAGTGGGGTGGGTCTGGGGGGAGGGGGGAGGGGATGGGAGGAGGGTGGCTTTGGGCTTTTGGGGTGGATTGGGAATGAAAAGTGTTTATGAGGATGATGTGGGGATGACTTTAAAGATCCATTTTCACTCAATTAAAAAAAAAGAAGAATATGAAAGAAAAAGATGAATTACAACTGAATATACAAGGTGGAAGCCATTGATAGGACAGGAGAAGGGTGTAGTTATCTACCCCACAGCCTGGTTAGCTAAAATTGGGACTGAAAAGGAGAAGACTCGCCACAGTGGAAGAAATCCAGGAGGGAAAAACGACCACAGGGAATGTTTACGGGAATGGGAGAGGAGCTGGGAAAAGTGTATCACAGCTTGAAATGGACTATAAGAAAGATACCATTCATGACAGTCCTGGTATATTTTATTCTACGTTAACAGAAATGACTCTTGTGTGTATTCACCTTTTTGAACATGATGAGAGACATGACAGCCAGTGAGGTAAAGAGAGCAGCGATGAGGATCATTATGATGCCGACTGGGATGCTTGTATTCAGGCCCATCAAAGCAGAGATCCAGCCACTAAGGACCAGAAAACAATTCAGCATTAATTGAGCAAATTTAATTTAAAAAAAAAAGACTAAAACCAACAATGAACACGGCCTGATATATCTTATTCTCCTGTGCTGGCGTTGCCCCAAAAACTACTGAAAACACATCAGTGAGTTATATAATTTAATCGCACTGGGTGATGGTGCTCTTTCTTTACCACACACACACACGCACACACACACACACACACACACACACACACACACACACACACACTAGTTAATTTTGACTCAATCCCACACACACACACACACAGACACACAGACACACACACACACACAATAGTTAATTCTGACTCAATCCCACACACACACACACACACACACACACACACACACACACACACACACACAATAGTTAATTTTGACTCAATCCCACACACACACACACACACACACACACACACACACACACACAGACACACAATAGTTAATTTTGACTCAATCCCACACAGACACACACACACACACACTGCCCAGCTGCTGGAAATAGTCTCCAGCAACTGCACTATTTCCACTCCTGTTTGAGTAAATGGTTGCTAAAAAAGAAAAAGCCAGCTGTTTAAAGGAAATTACTGAGCTTTAAAAAAATAAAAATAAAATAAAAATGAACGACTCGTGTTTAAAAGGTTTATTTCCTCAGTAGGAAGCAGTACTTTGGGAGTTGAGAGTCACAGACAGGATACTGAGAGACATTGTTGGTTATGGTCTTTTTAAAAAGGGGATTTGTTGACAAGAGAAGAAGAATATTGAGATTAGCATTAGCATTAGCACCAGCATCAACAATATATTCAGTTCAAGGTTCAAATCAACATGTGAGGCATGAAGATTTAATGTAAGTATTTAAATAAGGATCTGGATAAACTCAGCTTTGAAATTAATAAGTAAATACTAACCAAGACTGAAGGCTCATAAGATTTTCTTTTAGTTGCAAAATCTTGTAATAAAACACAGATCTTAATTTTAAAACCATGTTATAATCTATCATACTGAAAATGTCAGGGTGCAAAAACAGCTGAAAACCTGAAACACTCACACACACACACAGACTTTTTTTTTTTGAAGTATCTACTTGTTGTATTTTCTCACCTGGCGCCCCAACCGGAGATGCCGATACACTGAAGCACGTAGATGCCAAACTGACAGATGTACACGAAGAAGAAAATAAAAAACCTGAATGAACTGTCACTCCTGCAGGACAAAAAGAAGAAGAAGAAGAAGAAGAAGAAGAAGAAGAAGAAGAAGAAGAAGAAGAAGAAGAAGAAGAAGAAGAAGAAGAAGAAGAAGAAGAAGAAGAAGAAGAAGAAGAAGAAGAAGAAGAAGAAGAAGAAGAAGAAGAAGAAGAAGAAGAAGAAGAAGAAGAAGAAGAAGAAGAAGAAGAAGAAGAAGAAGAAGAAGAAGAAGAAGAAGAAGAAGAAGAAGAAGAAGAAAAAACAAAAGCAGGATGTGAATAAAACAGTGCTGTGCTTGTACATATGAAGTTAAAGATTACATCAATTGACAGAAAATGAATTATTTTGATAATCCAATTACCAAGTGTGTCTTCGAAAGTGAGGATTTTACAGTTCTCTTTATCTTCTGTGATGATAAACTGAATATTTTTGAGTTTTGGACTGCTGATCGTACAAAACAAGACATCTGAAGCTTGGATGTGAGAATTAATAAAGGACATTTTTGCACTATTTTCTGACATTTTAATTAATTTATCGCAAAAATGATGTAGAAATTATTGTATAATGCAGGAATGTCCAAATTATTCCATAAAGGAGCAAAATGTGGCTGCAGCACACCAGACCTTTAATTAACATATCATCATTCATAGACTATTTAAGTCACATTTAAACTAATAAACTTTGAACTAGCTCTTTATCTGTATGCAGAATGTTTCCTGCGTGTCTGCACACCGTTATATTATCACAGCTCAATGTCAGTAAATATTGGACTACAAGAGAGTTGCAAGTCTTCACAGGTAGAAGTGTGGTTACAGAATTTGCTCATGGTGTGTGTGTGTGTGTGTGTGTGTGTGTGTGGTGACGGAGCCCAATGTGAGATCTTTTCATTGGGGCCAAAATCTCTGGTTGGAACAAAAAACCTGCAAGCACGCTGCTCTGCTCTTTATGGAATAGTTTGGACATGATTGGGATAATAAAAATAAGTCCTAGTTGGAGCCCAAGTTGAATTAACCCTCCTGTTGTCCTCGAGTCAAGGAAGGAAGGGAGGAAGAAGGAAGGAAGGATGGAAGGGTGGAAGAAGGAAGGAAAGGAGGGAGGGGAGGAAGAGAGGAGGAGGGAGGGAGGAAAGGAAAGGAAAGAAGGTAGGATGGAAGGGTGGAAGAAGGAAGGAAAGGAGGGAGGAAGGATGGAAGGAAGGAAGGAAAGGAGGAAGAAGGATGGAAGGCAGAAAGAAGGAAGGAAGGATGGAAGGGAGGAAGAAGGAAGGAAAGGAGGGTGGAAGAAGGAAGGAAAGGAGGGAGGGGAGGAAGGAAAGAAGGAAGGAAAGGAGGGAGGGAAGGAAGGGAGAAAGAAGGAAGGAAAGGAGGAAGGAAGGATGGAAGGAAGGAAGAAGGAAGGAAAGGAGGGTGGAAGAAGGAAGGAAAGGAGGGAGGGGAGGAAGGAAGGGGGGAGGAAAGAAAGAGAGAAGGAGGGAGGGAGGAAAGGAAGGAAGGAAGGAAGGAAGGAAGGAAGGAAGGAAGGAAGGAAGGAAGGAAGGAAGGAGGGAAGGAAAAATGGACAGAAGGAAGGGAGAAAGGAAAGAAGGAAGATAGGAAGGAAGGAGGGAAGAAAAGAAGGACAGAAGAAAGGAAGGAAGGAAGAAAGGAAAGGAAAGGAAAGAAGGAAGATAGGAAGGAAGGAGGGAAGAAAAGAAGGACAGAAGGAAGGAAGGAAGGAAGGAAGGAAGGAAGGAACAGTCAAAACAGACGAGCTCAATTTGACCCGGGAGGACGACAGGAAGGTTAAAGACATTTTCTTTTGGTGTGTCATTCACCTGAAAGCTCCATAAATGGGTCTGTACCAACAGACGAAGGAGCAAGGTGTGAAGAGCATGAACCAGAGGATGGACAAGCCGAAGTCCACTCCGTGAGACGCGTCCACACAGAACCAGGCCAGGCAGCCCACCATGTTAGCCAGCAGCGTCCCAGCATGAACTGAAAGGGAGAGAAAAAAAAAGAAACACATGTAAGAGTGAGTATCTGGATAGAGCTTTTTTTTTTAACTGTAAGTGGGGCAGCAGTGTGTGTGTGTGTGTGTGTGTGTGTGTGTGTGTGTGTGTGTGTGTGTGTGTGTGTGTGTGTGTGTGTGTGTGTGTGTGCGTGTGTGTCACTGGAAAGTAGGCTGGAGGACGACTGTTTACTGGCTGGTGCAGCAGTGTCTTCATTGAGGAAACACTTAGGCTTAATATTTCAGTATGTAACACTGTGCAGGGCTCACACACACACACACACACACACACACACACACACACACACACACACTTAATAATTAATCTTCACCATTTGTTCTTGGGGTCCTGATAGTGACTGCAGGGTTTAATCCGCTGTGACTGTACTGTAACAGACGGCCTGTTTCACTGCAGGGCAACCGCTTCACAGCACAGTGTGAAATATGACATTATCGTGCTGGTTGACAGAGCAGAGCCGAGTACAGCGTGGGTGTATGGTCGCAGATATTTGCATGGGCTCAAATGTTATCAAGATCCTTCAAGCTGCAAAAGATCCAGCTTTCTTCAAATACGGTGAAATCATTTTGCTTTTAATGACACTAACACTAAAAACTAAAAAAGGAGAAACAGGGGGGTGGAAGAGTCCTTTAAACTAGTATCCACTGCTTTTCTGAAGTCTGCCTTTAAAAAGGATCATCTGACCGAGCCGAGGCCACTTCATCGGGCCACATGACTGCACCACGTGCCTCCGTCATGTGGCCTCCGAATTCCTCTGCAGGACATTCATTCACTGGATCACAGACGCTAACTGTAATGTTTAACACTGTTAGGACTCAGCTTTGAAATGTGGAGGGAGGAGAAGCAGTTGCCCTGATTAAGGAGTGTGTGTGTGTGTGTGTGTGTGTGTGTGTGTGTGTGTGTGTGTGCTCGGTTCTGTTTTAGCCTCTTTATCCTGACTCCTGGTGTGTTTTAGAGGTTATTTGAAGATCTTAATGATTACTTTATGGCCTCTCGGTACCATTTTGAGTTATTATACAGTTTGAGATCCTCGGGCAGATGTTTTTTATCTGTTCCAGAGGCCTGACTGAAACTAGACAGGACCATTTAATGATTATTTTCATTACAGCATATTGGCTTTTATCCGTTTTTGTCTTTTTCATCAAATAATTTTATGATATTATGTTGTGATGTGGCTTTGAAAAGTGATTTATAAATACACTACATTGTAATTAATTGGTAATACAAATTGACTTACATCATTAAAACAGCTTTGTATGTTTTTTTAACTAAACTAATCTGTTTAAGACTGAGAAGAATAAAAAAAAGTGTTATGTGTGTATCTGTACTTCTGCACATAGACAGTAAAGACTATAATATGAGCTGTAACCAGGTCATTTATTGCATTAAAGGCATTTGAAGATAGGGCTGGGCAATATATCAATATTATATCGATATTGTGATATGAGGCCAGACATCATCTTAGATTTTGGATACAGTATTATCGTGATATGGGATGAGTGCTGTTGCTTTTCCTGGTTTTAAAGGTTGCATTAGGTTAAAGTGATGTGACTGACCAGACTGTAGTAGCAGTTGTATTATTTGTCTTTACCCACTTAGTCATTATATCCACATTACTGATGATTTTTTAAAGTCTCATTGTGTAAAGCACCAGCAGTCATCCTTTAAATACTTTCCCATTACTGATATCAAGGTATTTGGTAAAACATATTATGATATTTGACCTTGTCTGTATCACCTAGCAACTAATTAAAGACTCTTTTTATCCTCCTTGTTTCAAATTTGGAGGCAAAAAAAGCAAGAAATGTACAGATTCTCTCTTTTACTTTTCAAAGAAATCTTACAATGTGTTTTACTAATATTCTTAACTCTTATTATTAACATCATAATCCTTTGTGTGATCATTTCAGTGTGAGAATAGGAACAGGAACCAAATCTGGATGTCCAAACAAGCTCATTTACAAATCATGACATCAGTTAAAGAGTCAAAATGTATTTTAAGTGTTTCTCCTCACTGATATTTAGAAGGATTTATACCAAAGTCCTTCTAAGGCAAGTCGTCTCACTCGGCGGCAAAATTGGCCACGCCTCCGGGCAGCTATTTGGCCATAGGAAGACCAACCGGCTATCTAAATGAATAGGGAGAGAGCTGTATCTCCATTTTCCGAGGTCTAAGGGACATAAAAAACATATGTTTTGAAATCACGATGAAAATCAAACTATAATCACTGAAAGGGTTTGATGGTTTGGTATCAAATTAACGTTTTAAAAGCCTTTTTCCTTACAGGCATCTTGGACTGCGCATGCGCAATACTTCACGACAGTCTTCATTTACGGCAGGCACTGACATTAAGACGTCATCTTACGCTCACAGCAGAGACAGGAGTTTACTCAGTCAACTTTCCCAGATCATGCCACAATTTTGGACAAAGCATTACAAAATATATGTACACAAAGTAGTATAAACTGCTGATCATGTGTTTTAAAATGTCGCTGTTGAAAATGACTTCCAAGTGTCGCAAAAAACGTGACCGCGTAGGACCAGCGAGATGATTGGAGCAACGGCACCAGAAGAGGCGGGACATGTGCAAACACCGGCCATCTTGGCGTTACGTAGTTTCCCTGCATGCATTTCAATGGGAGATTTTTTCAGTGATATGTCTCCTCTTATTATAATGTCTCTGTTTATACCTCAAAGCTTTCAGGAGGCTAAGAAGTGATTTAAGGAAGTGTTTAATGACTACAAGCAGATTATTCTGTCTGTATGTTTCTGACTCTGTGGGTGAATTCATTGCCCCTCATGTCATCACAATGTCTTCAAATATAAGAAAATAAAAGCACTTCTTACACATCCAGAGGTAGTACATGATCTTGACCGTCTTCTGAAACTCGACAGGAATGTCCACGGTGATGTCGTGGTAGAAACACGGACCCATGGGGAACTTCTCCGGGAGGGGAGGCCAGTTGTTTTTCCTGCCTGAAACAGAGCAGCAGAAATCAAATGTATGAGTTAGTATCAGGGTTTTATAAGAAATGTGAGTTCATGTTTGACCTTATACGCTTTAAGAAGGATCCCATACAGTATTATTAATAGTCTAAGCTGGCCTTGGTTCAGAAACTTCATCATAGAAAGTTGAGGAATATGGTTACTGACTAGCTGCATGAACAGTAAATGCATGCTCTGATGTTCTTCTTGGATTCTGGTGTGAATGTGAAGTCACAGTAAAAAGTGCAGCGTCTTCAGATGAGACAAACTCAGCACTTTTTTTTTTTTTTTTGGCTCTGAGATACAAGGGATATATATTTTATGCCTGATGGGGTTTAAAATAGAAACAGTGGCTATACAGAAGCTCTACAGAAGTGAATTTAAAGGAATAGTTCAACATTTTAGGAAATATACTTGTTTGATTTCTGGCTGAGAGTGAAATGAGACTGTTCATATTCGGGCATAATTAGTCCCTATACATCATTTTTATGTGTAATTTCATATATCGGCTGCACAAAAACATTTCTAGAAAGTTGTAAAATATTTCCATTTTTGTATATTCTGGGTCACACGAGAATAAGTCATCAAATTTCTGAATAAAAGTAAAGTTTTTAATGTTATTTTCTTCTCTCAAATGTAAAGAAAATGGTTCAAATAAGACCCTGAACAGTATGTAAGGGTTAAATATGAAGCATGAGTCAACAGGTAACTAGCTATGCTTAAAACAGTGGTTACGGTTACTATAACTATTGTTATTTCAAATCAAATGTGCAGTCTAATATCTTAGCTAATAAAATAGTTATAGCATGTAACTCCTTGTTTACAACATCAATTTTACATTTCTGTTTGTGTACAGATTAAACAAACAGGGTATGTGTTAATTAATAATTTTGAGAAATGCTGCTAGACTGATTTTTAATCTTCAACTAGAGCCAAGCTAGCTGTTTCTAGTCCTTCTGCTAAGCTAAGATAACTTCCTCCTGACTTTAACTTCATATTTACCAACCAGACCTAATAACTTTATATAACTTAATAGTAATATTATTCATACAGCACCTTACATACATGAAATAAAGCTAATTTTTTCATTTAACTATAAGAAAAAAAAACCCAAAGCACATTCTTAAAATATCAAACTATTCCTTTAAACTGTGTGTGTGGTCATTAAATGCTGTGCAGAAAACAAACATATGTGATTCAAACTGATTAAACTGAGCAGAAAAAGCTGCACTTGCTCACAGCTGCTGGTAGGAAAACTCATTTTTAAGCGTGTATGGATTTAGAAAGTGTATGATCTGTAGTTTGGACAGCACTGATCTGCAGCTGTTTGCAGCTTTCTAACCTCCTGAAGCACTGAGGGACTGCATCTCTCTCTCCCGCCGGTCCAGCTCTGCAGCCTTCCTCTCCAGCTCCTCCTGCCTCCTCAAGAGCTCAGCAGCTGCTCTCGTCTGCTCCTGTAGACACAAACACACACACACACAGAAAACAGATGTCATATCTCTGGTACAAGCACAGGAGTGAGTGTGTGCGTGTGTGTGCGTGTGTGTGTGTGTGTGTGTGTGTGTATGTGTGTGTCCTGTTTGGCTAATGATTTGGTCCGCTCACTAGAAATGAAGGCTGCTCAATTAATCGAAAATGTTATCCTGACTACAATTTAGGGGCCAAACGATCTCAAAACTAACAAAATCGGGGGGGAAACGATTTTTAATAATAACGAGATAGTGCCATGGGCTGTAAAAAGAATAGCGCTCAATAACGAAGGTTTTATTTTGAAAAGCTTAGACCGGAAGCCACCGGAAGCCGCCGCAGCTCCGTTAGTTTAACAGAAACTGAAACACACGGTGAAATGTTTTAACTGTAAATAAAAGTGCAGAGTTTCCAGCCTGCGTCAGACAATATTGACTTTACTGACTAATTATTAAAAACCAGGAAGTGTTGCGTGAACTATCGTCATGGTAACTCACTTAACTATCGTCATGGTAACCAGCTCAGCTCTAATATCTCTGCACATTTCCTGCTGTGTGTTGCGTTAAGCGGCAGATAAAAGGCTGCTGCTGGGAGAGAAAATTAATTAAGCCAAATGAACAAGAACTGTCCAATAAATGCAGCATGTTTCTTTTAATAATCGTTTTAATAATCGTGATTTCAATTTTGACCCAAATAATCGTGATTATGAGTTTTTCTATAATCGAGCAGCCCAACTAGAAATTCTCTATATATATTTCTACTTTTCGAAAAAATCCAATCCTCACACTATAGCAGCTGTTCCCAAGAGACCAAACAAGATATTTCAAGTTATTTCTTCTGCCTGCTTTATTGGACTCCTCTCAGACTCTGTGTCTCCCCTCAGTAAGGAACCACGACCACAGAAAGACTCTCCTGGGTTACAACATTTCTGTCCACTAGCTTAGCATGAAACCAGCGGTAGTATTGGTCATGTTAAAGCATTTTATTCCTTCAGTGCAAACTTAGAGGAACATGAGCATGGTGAGGATGTAAAGACTGCTGGACTTTATATTTCTAAGCTCACCACAGAGCATAAATCTACTAAAAAAAAAAAAAGAAGCTGCATGCCTCAAGTATGTGATGTGGGCTACTTCTCAAAGCTAGAAAAACTTAAATATACACTTAAAGGATCCTTTCAAACATTTATTAATATATGAAAGCCTTTTCTAGTATTTTATGACTCTCTTTAGGAACCCTTAGATAAAGACTAGGGTATTGTTTTTTCCAATTTAATTTGATTTAATTAATAACTATTTACTTTGGTTCACTGTCTTCTTCATCTATAGCCTATACACATTAACTTGTGACTCTATGGATGGTTGGGTGTTATGTCAATGTCTTGGGGGATTGTTGAGTGAATTGATATCATACATATGGGTCAGTGACAAATAAGGGTTGGCAAGATGAGCAATTAAACAATATCTTTAAAAAAATGGTCTTAAAAGCAGCATCAGCTATTTGTACCATTTTTTTAACCAAGTAAGACTGAATGCTCCTGAAAATGTCAAATGGTGTAACCACAAAATAATGATAAATATTAAATATTTTATCCACCTACAGTGTATTTAAGTGGACTTATACAAATAATTACTTTATTTTAAAACATCAAATGAAAATACATTTTTTGGAGCATTTCCACATTTACATTTTCAAGCATTTTATCAATATTGAAACAGGAAATAACCTAAAAAACAACAATTTTTTCAAAGTAAGTTGTGACAGATGACGTAAAAGTTGTTGTGTTGCTAAAAGTGGATTACATTTATTCCACATCTATGTTCCTGTATATAATTTTTATGAAAAAATACTGGTTACACCAAATGACACTGGGTTGCATTACATCACTGACCCATATATGTCTTGTACACTTCTTCTCCTTTATGTTGAAGTACTTAACAGGAAGCTACGTACCTGTCCCCGAGGCTGCGAGTAGGCCGGAGGCTCCTCTGTGGGATTCATGATGGCGGGTTGTGTGGTGGTGGTGCTCGGTGCCGTCTTGGGCGCCGCCATGTTCGGGGGCGTCTACGGAGGAAAAACATACACGCTTTTACAGTTTAACCGTCATATCATTACAGCTGACAGTGAAGTAGTGAGTCATTTAACATTAACCCTTTATTGGGCAAATAATCATATTTGGTAACTTCTGTAAATATCCCAAAATATCCTTCCTTCCTTCCTTCCTTCCTTTCCTTCCTCCCTTTCCTTCCTCCCTGCCTTCTTTCTTCCCTTCCTCTTTTCCTTTCTCCCTCCCTCGTTCCTTATTTCCTCCGTCCTTCCTTCCTTCCATCTGTCTTTCCTCCCTCTTTCCTTCCTCCATCCATCCTTCCTTCCTTCCTTTCCTTACTTCCATCTGTTCTTCCTCCCTCCCTCCTTCTCTCCTCCCTTCCTTCTTTCCTTCCTCCATCCCCCTTTCTTCTTCCTTCCTTCCTTCCTTCCTTCCTTCTTTCTTCTCCTCCTCCCTCCCTCCTTCTCTCTTTCTTTCCTCCCTCCTTCCTTGCCTTCCTTCCTTCCTTCCTTCCTTCCTTCCCTCCCTTCCTTTCCTTCCTTCCTTTCAATGAGTGTCCTATAAAGGGTTAAACTGAGAACAAGAGCTAATCAAATACAAGGTTCCTCATTTTTGGGTGATGTGATTATAAAAGAAAGAGTAGTTATAAAGCTCTCTGGTGGCACATATGTTAGATTTGATGGCACTATGATTCATTTCCAACCATTTTTTAATTTAAAATCTTTATATTCTGACAGTTATGGTGTCATGTGAGCGTCAGAAATAACAAGAATCACATTACAGCTAAAGAGAAGAATCCTCTGACTGGTTGAACATTAACAGTAGAAGTATTTCATGTATGCAGCTCAGTGCTACTGGATGAAAATGAAATGTAGAAGTACTCACTGGTTTGCCATCTGAGAAAGGATTGTACTCCTCTAAGCCCGGAGGAGCCGTCGGTCTCACTTGTGTCACTGATGGATCCTGAAAAACAAAAAGATCTCATTTAAAAACACTTTAAACACATCTTAACCTTCCTGTCGTCCTCCCGGGTCAAACTGACCCCGTCTGTTCGGACTGTTCCTTTGTTCCCTCCTTCCTTCCTTCCCTCTGTCCTTCCTCCTTCTCTCTTTATTTCCTTCCTCTCTCTTTCCCCCTTTCTTACTTCCTTCTGTCATTCCTTCTTCTCTACCCCCTTTCCTTCCCCCCTTTCTTCCTTCCTTCTCTCCCTCCCACTTTCTTTCCTCCCCTCTACCTTTCTCTCTTCCTTCTTCCTCTTTTCCTTTATCCCTCCTATCTACCTTCCTTCCTTCCTCCTTTCCTTCCTTCCCTCCTTCTTCCTTCCTCCCTCCCTTCTTCCTCCCTCCTTTCCTTCCTCCCTCCTGTCCTTGCTTCCTTCTTCCTCCCTCCCTGCCTCCCTTCTGCCTCCCTTCCTTTCCTCCCTCCCACTTTCTTTCCTCCCCTCTACCTTTCTCTCTTCCTTCTTCCTCTTTTCCTTTATCCCTCCTATCTACCTTCCTTCCTTCCTCCCTCCTTCCCTCCCTTCCTTCTTCCTCCCTCCTTCTTCCTCCTTCCTCCCTTCCTTCCTTCCATCTTCCTCCCTCCCTTCCTTCCTTCCTTCTTCCTTCCTCCCTCCCTTCCTTCTTCCTCCCTCCTTCCCTTCCCTTCCTTCCTTCTTCCTCCCTCCCTCCCTTGACTGTAGGAGAAAGGTTTAACATCTTGTCTATCTTAGTATTTTTTAAAACCAAAGAAAGCAGCGCTAATCTCTACAGTAAGAGGAAAAATGGCTCAATGTGAGTGTTAAAAACCCCTCCATTATTCAAACAGCACTCTTTATTCTACGTGCAACAGGCCCTATAATTCAATACTGGCAAAGACGAGATGATTCCAATAATTTCCACGAGAAGACGAGCTATAAATAGCAGCGTCCGTGAGTTTCAGATGGGTGAGGGGCGAATGCTTCTGGGCTGCTAAAGACAGAAATAAGAAAAGAAATAAATAAATGAAAAAAGGGAGACTTTGTGTTTTTCCTTTTAACCACAGTCCTGATTGATGTTGGATTTCGCTCATGAAGACAAAAGGAATGACAGTTTTTACTATGTGACCTATAGTGCTTCTTTTCACTATCAATTCATCTGATGATTAGTTTCTCCAATAAATGATTAGTTGTTTCCCAAAAGCCCAAAATGACATCCTCAACAGTCTACAATCTAAAAATATTCAGTTTACTATCAAAGAAAACTAAAGAAACCAGAAAATATTCACATTTCAGACGCTTAAAGCAGATAATTGACTTTCTTTTCCTTTAAAAAATGGCTCCAAAGGATTAATCAATTATGAGAACAGTTGACAATTAATTGACTAATTGTTGCAGCTCTAATGTAAAACACACTAACTGGAAAAATAGGATTAAACCAGCCCATTCAGAAACAGATGGCCATATTTTAAGCATAATAATAACGATAATAATGATGATAAATGTCATTTCCATAACACCTTTCCAGATTGAAGTTACAAGGAGCTTCATATAATACAATATACACCATTTAAGCAGTATATTATACACAAAAAACATAATAAAAAACAATAAAAAGCATAAATTGACAAAGTAAATATAAAATTAACACAGTAAACAGCTTAAAAAAGCACAAAAAGCTATAATGCAATATTACAGTAATGCATAATAATAACAATAATAGTAATAATAATGATGATAAATGTCATTTCCATAGCATCTTTCCAAACTGAAGATACAAGGTGCTTCATATAATACAATATACACCATTTAAACAGTATATTATACACAAAAAAACATAATAAAAAACAATAAAAAAGCATAAATTGACAAAATAAATATAAAATTAACACAGTAAACAGCTTAAAAAAGCACAAAAAGCCCATCTATAAAACAGACCGCCATATTTTAAGCATAATAATAATAACAATAATAGTAATGATAATGATGCTAAATGTCATTTCCATAGCAGCATCTTTCCAAACTGAAGTTACAAGGTGCTTCACATAATACAATAGACATAATTTAAACAGTATATTATACACAAAACCACAATAAAAAACAATAAAAAGCATAAAGTGACAACACATTAAACAGCTTAAATAAGCTATAAAGCAATATAACAGTAATGCCAGTGTGTACAGGTGAGTGCAGTTATATTTACTTATGGGGTGTAATGGTCTATAACAGCTCCCTCACACTTTAAAAACTATCTTCCGGCTTCATTTGCATATAAAACTCCGGTTGGTGCAGTCAGGTCGGTGGAGTCAGAGTAAAGCTTACCATCAGCCTCCGTCAGTCACGCACTAGTTTCATTCAAACTGCTCCAGATTAAAACATCCGATCTGCAGATTCCTAAAGAGAGTCTCCTTTCCCCTTCATCCAGTCTCACTGCAGAGTCCTCTAACAGCTCCTCCAAGACTCTTACATTTCTAGGAGCATCTTTTCCCCACACACACACACACACACACACACACACACACACACACACACACACACACACACACACACACACACACACACACACACACACACACACACACACACACACACACACACACATATACACGCACACGCACACGCACACGCACACTGCAACTTGTCACCAGACCGGGGTCATCAATATTTCAGGCGATGTCGTGTTTAAAGTTTAATTTTGCCCGATTGCACAGCCTTAACAAACACATAACGCTCACTAACACTTCTCTACCTGGAAAATCATCTTTACAATCATTACTGCTCCTCCTCCACCTGCTTTTTGGGGGTTTTTTGCCTTTAATTAAAACAACCAGTCACTCCAGTAAGTAAATAAAATTTTAAATATGTAGATATGAAGAAAATATAATAGTTGCAAAAGGAAGAAATAAAAAATGAATAAATCAAAAAAATATAAAAAATGTGTAGATATTAGCAAAACATAATTGTCGCAATGGAAATAAATAAATAAATAAATAAAATAAATGAATATAAATCCAATGTAATAGTTGCAACAGAAATAAATAAAAAATAAATAATATTGTAAATATAAAGAAAACATACTAGTTGCAATAGAAAGAAATAAAAATGAATAAAAAAATAAATAATAATGTTTAGATAAAGGAATAGTTGCAATAGAAATAAATAAATAAATGAATAAATGAATGAATAAATAAAAAAAATGTAGATAAAGTTGTAATATAAAATAAATAAAAAAGTCAAATAAAATATAAAATGTGTAGATATAAAGAAAACACAATAGTTGCAATAGAGATAAATAAAAATAAAATAAAAATGAATTAGATATAGGGAAAACATACTAGTTGCAATAGAGAGAAATAATAAAATATAAAAAAATAAAATAAAATAGTGACAAAACAACTAAGTACATTTTGACTACTGATAAACATTTCTTATCTTTTATACAATTTAAAAGACTCTAAATAACACTTCATATCCATCATGAATAATTTAATTAGTTTTAAGTGTTCTGGCTTTGTGAATATGAAATTTACCTAAAAAGATAATCAGCTTTTACAATGTCACTTATATTATTATCTTTAAACTCAAAAAACATGAGACGAGACTCTTTCCCTCAATACTAAATTATATGTCAAGTTTTTCTAAACACATATAAACTCTTTAAATCCTTCCACCTGTTGCACTGCTCACTTATTTCTTATGGTTTCATACTTCCTGTCACCTTAACATCATAAACTACTGAACTCACATCCACTTCCTGTCATCCTGATGGAGCCCAAATTTAAAAAAAAACAAATCTCACAAGTTGATGATGTCACTTTATCGAGACTTTTTTCCCACAATACAAAATTAAAGTTTTTCTAAACACATATAAACTCTTTAAATCCTTCCATCTGTTGCACTACTGACTTATTTCATGGTTTCATACTTCCTGTCACCTTAACATCTTAACACCACACAAACTACTGAACTCAGATCCACTTCCTGTGATCCTGATGGAGTCGAAATTTAAAAAAAAACAAATCTCACAAGTTGATGATGTCACTTTATCGAGACTTTTTTCCCCACAATACAAAATTAAAGTTTTTCTAAACACATATAAACTCTTTAAATCCTTCCACCTGTTGCACTACTGACTTATTTCTTATGGTTTCGTACTTCCTGTCAACTTAACATCATAAACTACTGAACTCAGATCCACTTCCTGTCATCCTGATGGAGCCCAAATTTAAAAAAAAACAAATCTCACAAGTTGATGATGTCACTTCATCCTCAGATCTTCAACAGTTTGTCTTCAGTGCTGCATATTAAAAAGGTTGAATCAGACACTCTCTGTACACTCTGTGCCACATTTCTCATTTGATTAAGCGGACTGAGACGGTACAATGTGATACCTGTGTTTCCTCGCAGGGCTTTTTACATTTTTTTTAAATTTTTTTTTTATTAGCTGACACGGGAGCCTGATTTCTCTAATTAGCTTACATCCAGAGAAAATAGGCCAAAAAACAGCGTGACTGCAGTGTGGAAAGGAGAAGAAAAATGGAGGAGGAAAAAGGCGGCCCGCGGGGGGATTTGAACGCCACATGTCGCCATGACGGCACCATATGTTATCATGAACTATTGAGGATAGCTCAGAGGAGGAAGAGGAAGAGGAGGAGGGAGGAGGCAAGAGGAGGAGGAGAAAAGGAGCTCCAAAATCTCCTCGGGTGAAAAAGTGTGAGCCAATAAAATGACAAAAAAAAAAGTGTGAGCCAATAAAATGACAAAAAAAAAGTGTGAGCCCAGCATGAGTTCAGCAGTCATGTCACTGTGTTAATGGATCTATGAATAATTCACTTTTCATGCGTCTGAACGGCAGAAACCGCACTGTCAGCATCTTTTTAGTGTCACATACTGATACAGGAAGAAGGTGGGAACTTTTTTTTTTTTTTTTTCTTTTTACATTTCTGTGATAAATTGAAACCTCGAAAAAAAAAATGGGAGAAATTATTTATTATAGTCATTTACTCAAAGCTAAAAATATCCTTCTTTCTTTCCTTCCTTCCTTTCCTTCCTCCCTGCCTTCTTTCTTCCCTTCCTCTTTTCCTTTCTCCCTCCCTCATTCCTTATTTCCTCCGTCCTTCTTTCCTTTCCTTCTTTCCTCCGTCCTCCCTCCCTCCCTCCTTCTCTCCTCCCTTCCTTCTTTCCTTCCTCTGTCCTTCCTTCCTTCCTTTCCTTCCTTCCATCTGTTCTTCCTCCCTCCCTCCCTCCTTCTCTCCTCCCTTCCTTCTTTCCTTCCTTCCATCTGTCCTTCCTCCCTCCCTCCCTCCCTCCTTCTCTCCTCCCTTCCTTCTTTCCTTCCTCTGTCCTTCCTTCCTTCCTTCCTTTCCTTCCTTCCTTCCATCTGTTCTTCCTCCCTCCCTCCCTCCTTCTCTCCTCCCTTCCTTCTTTCCTTCCTTCCATCTGTCCTTCCTCCCTCCCTCCCTCCCTCCCTCCTTCTCTCCTCCCTTCCTTCTTTCCTTCCTCTGTCCTTCCTTCCTTCCTTCCTTTCCTTCCTTCCATCTGTTCTTCCTCCCTCCCTCCTTCTCTCCTCCCTTCCTTCTTCCATCCCCCTTTCTTCTTCCTTCCTTCCTTCTTTCTTCCCTTCCTCCCTCCCTCCTTGTCTCTTTCTTTCCTCCCCCCTACCTTCCTTCCTTCCTTCTTTCCTCCGTCCTTCCTTCCTTCCGTCCTTCCTTCCTTCTTTCTTTCTTTCCTTCCTTCTTTCTTTCCTTCCTCCCTGCCTTCTTTCTTCCCTTCCTCTTTTCCTTTCTCCCTCCCTCGTTCCTTATTTCCTCCATCCTTCCTTCCTTCCTTTCCTTCCTTCCTCCCTCCTTGTCTCTTTCTTTCCTCCCCCCTACCTTCCTTCCTTCTTTCCTCCGTCCGTCCTTCCTTCCTTCCTTCCTCCCTTCCTTTCAATGAGTGTCCTATAAAGGGTTAACTGTGGATGTAGTAAAGTATCTATCTATCTATCTATCTATCTATCTATCTATCTATCTATCTATCACGTTAACTAATAAAGGCATTTTATCATCACTTAATCAAAGATATATGAATGTATTTAGTACCCGACTCATTTATTGATTTAAAAAGTACTAAATATTCTGATAATGACTTGTGATGAGTTTTTCTTTACATATTATAAATAATATCTTTATAAAATTAATATTTGGTCACGTTTTATGGCTTCTCAGACTATAAGAACAGTCTTAATGAATCACACCGAGCTCTGGAAATGACACAACCACAATGTTTGACATGTCAAAGACCAAGTTATTCATCTAAAATATAATCAATACATTCCTACATAATGAAACGTCAGAGCTGCAACTCAATATTATTTCCATTATCAAACAATCTGACAAATCCCAAACATAGTCACAACGCTTGTTCTGTCCAACCAACAGTCCAAAAACCCACATTTCATTAACCTTCCTGTCGTCCTCCCGGGTCAAATTGACCCCGTCTGTTTTGACTGTTCCTACTTTCCTCTGTCCTTCCTTCCTTCCCTTCCTTCCTTAATTCCTCCCTCTCTCCTTTCCTTCTTCCCTCCTTCCTTCCTCCCTCCCTTTCTTCCTTCTTTCCTGTCCTTCTTTCCTTCCTCCCTCCCTTCCTTCCTTCCCTCCTTCCTTCCTCCCTTTCTTCCTTCTTTCCTGTCTTTCTTTCCTTCCCTCCTTCCTTCCTCCTTTCCTCTGTCCTTCCTTCCTTCCTTCCTTCCTTCCTCTCCCTTTCTTCCTTCTTTCCTGTCTTTCTTTCCTTCCTCCCTCCCTTCCTCCCTTCCTTCTTTCCTCTGTCCTTCCCTCCTTCCTTCCTTCCTTCCTTCCTTCCTCCCTTCCTCCTTTCTTCCTCCCTCCTTTCCTTCCTTCCTCTGTCATTCTTTCTTTCCTTCCCTCCTTCCTTCCTTCCTTCCTCCCTTCCTTCTTTCCTCTGTCCTTCCCTCTTTCCTTCCTTCTTTCCTCCCTCCCTTCCTTCTTTCCTCTGTCTGTCCTTCCCTCCTTCCTTCCTTCCTTCCTCCTTTCTTCCTCCCTCCTTTCCTTCCTTCCCTTCCTTCTAGCAAATATTCACATTTTGTGTAGCTGTAACCTGATGCTAAATGATTTCCATTGATCAATTAATCAGCTTTTTTTTCACCTGAGAGATAAAGAGGAAGAGGAACAGAGCAAACGATCAAACGCATGCCTCCTCCATGACAAGACACAAGGCTGCCAATAGACGGAGGCCTAAATAAAGCCACCAGCATAATGAAGGCATGACAGTGAAAACACGTGTGACCAAGCAACCATTACGATGAGTTACACCCTCATTTTACTTCTCTATTTCTGAGCGCCACTTCTTTACAGTCACTCCAATTACGATGCTTGTATCTTACGTTCAATGTTTCTATTCAAGAACCCTGAACTTCAGATTGGCTTATCTATTATCTATCAGCTCTGGTTTAGAATAGAAAGTCCAATCTTATGTCAGGCTTAAAGGAAAGGTTCACAATTTTCAGAGAGTGTCTTAAAACAACATGCTGGAAGAAGAGCGACGTGCTTTCATTGTAAGTGAGTGAGGCCCAAAATCCACAGTCACACATTTAAAAGTTAATGTGAAGCTTATATGAGGCTTCAGCAGTGTGAGTTAGTCATATAAAGTGAATATCTGACACATTTACAGTCTTTTTTAGCATCAATTTCCCTTTTTGTGTTTCCCCGTGGAGCTGTGGTGGAAGTATAGTAACAAAAAGAGAGACTTCGGCACTAAAAAAAGCAGTAACATTCAAAATATCTACTTAATTTGACTCATGTGGGTAGGTGAAGCTTCATATTAGCTTCAGATAAAACATTTAAATACATTTTTTTGCACAGAAGGAGGACTTATGTGGATTTAGAGTGCATTATGAAGGGATCTTCTAAAGGCAGGTATGAACAGGAGGAATGAAAAAACATGTTTCAGTGCACATTTAGGCACGTGAATGAACATTTGTAAACCAGCCCTTTAAAAAAACCCATACCTTTCTATTAGAGCAAATAGGCAGGGAAGGAAATCAAACCTTTGAACAGCAATAAATAGAAATAGATGCATGTTTCAAAGTCTATATGGAGACGATTGTCACACAGGTGCAAGGTTAAAACGGAAAAATAGAAAATATAAAAGCTATTATTAACTATTAACACGATGCTCCAACTCTGCTGCAGTCTTCAATCATCCAGCTATATCTATCACCTGCATGTTACCTTTAAATGTTGTGTCACTGCTGTCAAAGCCAAAAAAATACACACCAACACAAAAAGTGACAAACAACCAAACATATTGACTAAATGTCTTATATCAGCTGCTGTCAATATAATAAAACACAACAGCTTACACACACAGAGAGTAGCATATGCCTTGTTGTTTAATTAATTAGAAATAAAGCAGCAGCAGCAGCTAATGCTAATGTGGCTAACCAGAGGAGCTAGCTGATGTTTACCTGAAACGGGTTGTTTAACTCCGGATCCGCGAAAGGATTGCTGTCGAAATCTGACATCCTGCGAGAGGAGGAGGAGGGGAACAAAGGTGTGTTTTTAAATGTGTTTAATGTCACTTCCAAAAAAATAAGACACTCGGTTGTGTTTTGTGTGTGTGTGTGTGTGGAAGTGTGAGTGAGTAAGTGTGTGTATGTGGCGGACGTCAGAGAGGAGATGGTCGGAAGTAAAAAAAGTCAAATGTTGGCTGGTGTTGTAGACGGAGCTCAGAGAGTCTGAGAAGGAGGGAGATGGGTCACGCGCAGCGGATCAAAGGAGATCAAACATGACGCGGAAGTAAAGAAACGTCACGTCCTAGCTAGGGTAAAAAGAAAACTTAAAGACCCCCTCCTCTTCCACAAATGTTGTAACCCTTATAAACTGTTCAGGGTCCAATTTGACCCATTTTTTGCATTTGAGAAATATACACGGAGCTCAGAGAGTCTCTGGACGAGAGAGATTGGTCACCGGCAGCGGATCAAAGGAGATCAAGAATGAGGCGGAAGTAAAGAAACGTCACGTCCTAGGTTAAAAAGAAAACTCAAAGCCCCCCCCCTCCTCTAGACATGTAACCATAGACTATGCATGTGACCCAAATGTGACCCATTTTAACAACTGAAAGTTGTAAAACCTTTTATTTATTTATATTTTTTACTTATTTATTTTTTCTCATCCGTTTTCCTACATTTTCTACTATTTGTATTCATCTTATATGTATTTTTTTAATATATAAGTGTACATCATAATAATGTTTTAGTATATTAAGATATATATACATGTTTAAGGGGAAGAAGGGAGGTGAAGAGGGAAAAAAAGAAGGGTATTGATGTTAAATTGGTTGAAAAGTGTATCGATAATGCCAAGACTGTACTATATATATATATATTATTATTATTATTATTATTTTTAAATCTAAAGCAACTTCTGGTAATGACAGTACTATATGTAATGCTCTGAAAAAAGAAAGAAAGAAGAAAGAAAGTTGTAAAACCACCATATAAACATTTATTTTAGTCAGACTTTTCCTAATGTGATCAACAGTATCTATCTATCTATCTATCTATCTATCTATCTATCTATCTATCTATCTATCTATCTATCTATCTATCTATCTATAATAATCCCTAAACCCACCCCTGTATATAACAGAATATAACAGAATAGAAAGTAAAGCATGCCTCAGTGTGATATCTAGTTTTTCTAGCTCTATGCAGCTGAAGCCCAGTCATGTGACACCGACTTTGTCCAGCTCACACTTCCGCTTCTGCGTGCAAAGACAGAAAAAGAGAGAAGAGAGAGAAAAAGAGAGAGGGGATACATAGAGGAAAAAGTTAGTGGGTGAAATCTCGGTAAGAAGTTTAATCTTTTTTTGCAGCCAACTTTTTTTTTTAAAGCAAGAACGACAGCAACACTAAGCTACAGCAAACACACTGCAGGTTGTAAAGAAGATAAAGAAGTAGCTGGATAACATTTACTACTTCTTTAAAAGACACATTATGTCGACGGGAGCTTTGTACAACGACCAAGGAGGAGCAGAGGCAGCGATAGAAGCTGGGCAGGAGAGCACACCGACCACCTCCAGCAACTCCGGAGCAGCTTTTGGACTCTTTAGCTCCGACTTTAAAAAGTAAGAGAAATACCTTTTTTATAATTTCTACTTTCTGTGATATGTTGGGTTTCTTTTTTTTTGGGTGAGAGACTGACTGCTGAGTTGGAAAATGAAACTAGGGGAAGGGAAAAGCAGTGATGGCGAATGACTGCTAGTTGTTTGTCACGTAGTGTTGACTATGATAATAATAATAATAATGATAATACTAATAATTATAATATTAGGTAATAATGATTTTAAAGCAAATCCTTATTTTATGCTGCATACTTATATTTATAGTCCTGTTTTTATTTTATTTTTTTCTCGTCTATTTTTCTGTAGCGTACTTTGTTTTTATTTATTTATTTATTATTATTAATGGGATTTTTTTTACTTTTAATTGTATGTTTTAATATTTATATATTTTTTACTATTATTTGGTTTTATTTGTATTTTTTTTAAATTGTGTTTTTTTATGTTTTTTGTTTCCAATTCATACTGTTAAATATTTGTTTTTATTTAAAGCACATTGAGTTGCCCCTACTTATGAAATGCACTATATAATAAATATAGCTGCCTTGCTTTGTCTTGCTTTGGCTATTAAAATGGCTTTTTTATGCCACTTTTTGCAGCTTTCCCCCCTTTATTCAACCCACCTGTGGGTCAATATTTACCTGCTAAGATAAAAGCACTATTGAGAGGTGGTAGCATTTTTTTTTTTGCAGCTGCAGGATATAAATATATAAGACTTTATTAGGAAACACCTGTGCAATTTAATACACCAACTTTAAACTCCACTTTAGAGAAGCTTATACATACGCTGTCAGAGTTTGTTGTTCGGTGTGTTTTGTTATTGAGGTCATGGTGGGTGATGGTGGTGTGCAGGAGTGGCTTACATTATATATATATAGTCCATCCATAAAGGAGCTAGAATATGCTTTCATACATACATGATATACACAGTTTGCAGCAGTGAGTAGACTTTGCATAGTAAGAGATAACATTTGGATAAGTTTAATTTCATCTAAAGAACAAAAGAAGACTGATTAGTGATTACTGATTCAGTTAACACATCTTTAACCAGGTGTGTGTGTGAGTCTCTATTCTTTACACTGAGGGCTTTGTATTAAGTATACAGTAGAAATTTTATTTAGATATAGCTAAAAATGACTTTGAGGCTTCACACTGTATAATATAGTGAGGTGAACTGATGCTGCAGAGTGCCTTTCTTTCAAAAAATGAGGTATAATTTCTTTAAATGAGGCGTATTGAACATCATTTTCAACATATATGTGTAAAAGCTGCAGTAAGAAGTTGGATTGAAGTTGGTTAAAAAGGTCTAACAGAGTATTGGGTGATCATTTATACCTTTTTATATGCTTTATAAACAGGGATAAGCTTTTCTGTACATGCACATATTTATAAGGACAACAACCAGTCTGTGCCTTTTTATTGTTAAGCTATAGTTTAGTTTAGTTTTAGTTATTTAAAAAGGAACAGTGTATATTCATGAACATTTCAAAATAAAATGTGAATGCACCGGAGTTAGCTAAGATGGCTAGTTTTCATCTGTTGTCCCTTGGAAAGGTCAGGACAGAGAGAAAGAAAGAGTAATAAATAAATTAAATAAAAAAAAAAAAACAGGTTGTTAAAAACAGACAGACATGCAAGGCGTTACACATACAGATATATTACAGTACAGGTTAGTTATCTGTATTTGACCAGCATGAACATGTGCATACCATACAGGAACAGAGATATGCATGATCTCTGCCTGCAGGTGGATTGGACTGATCATCACATGCTTTACTATAATACAGCCAACCCTAACCCTAGCTTCCTCTTTCATAAGGAAAGACGAAAGACTCTCACCTTTGATGTGTTTAATGCACATTATCCTCTGTTAAGGGGTTAAAGCCACTAGGTAAACAAACTGTATTTTATGAGCATCCTGTTGTCTTATGTCCGCCATGTTGAATCTGAGGTCAGGTCACTCTCAGAGTTTAGTTAAGGGTTAGTGAAGCTGACAGCTGACTTATACTGCATTCAATCACATGTAGATGAAGTTTTAGTCAAGTTCAAGTCTGTTCATTCCACTAATATATAAAGAATAGATATATAGAAGAGAATGACATTGGGTTACTTTGGATCCCTGTGCCATAAAATAAAACTGAGACGGACATAAAAGCAGAAGTGATTCATTCATATTTATAATACTTATAGTCTGTAGGAAGAAACTGTTTGTCTTTAACAGCCTGTGACAAAACTGGCAGTTTAATCATTGACACATTGAATTGTTCACTTGTATAAATGACCTCTTTAAAAAAGCTGCTAATTAACAAAGATACTGATTTTATTTGATTGTATGATACAAGTTTCAAACTAAAATTCTGCTTTAACGTAAAGGTTTTTATGGTTAGATGTCTAAATCCCAAAATAAGTGATATAAATTAAATACGACCAATATAAAAGGATTAATAAATGAAACTAACACAAGCAGATTCTTACATTTTTTTTATATAGAAAATCAACATGTCCTTTTATTAAGAGTAACCCCCTTTTAATGTTTCATCTCATTTTTTGAGTAAGGGTCTTATATGAATAAATATAATCCAACAAAACATTTAACAGACCTGCTTCACCTGCACTGGGAAGGAGGCGAGTGAGTCTAGGTAGCCATCATTTTTGTTGACCACATTTCATTATCGCTTTTGTTTGCTTTGATACACGTTTGCCAAGTACACACATATAACATCCTATGGGCGCGTGTAAAGCCGCTGCTGTAGTATTCATTTCATTCATTAAAATCTCCGAAACTGCTTTTTTTTGGACTCAGTGTGCTTCTCTGGAACAACAGCAGCAGCAGCAGCGTGTCATACAAATACAAAACCTATTCTGCCTCACCAGCCACTTTTTTTAAAGGTACTGGAAAGCTGCTACACTACTTGTTTTAATATATCAAACCTTGATATCATAAAGCTAATATATGTGGACACTCCTATATACTTACATTTACACATTCAGGGATTAGAATAAAATGAAATATTTTACTTTTATATGGACCTTATACACAATTTCATTAACGAATATGCTGAAGGAGGGAGGACAGAAGGAAGGAAAGGAAGAAAAGGAAGGAAGGAAGGAAGGATGGAAGGAAGAAGGAAGGAGGAAGGGAGAAGGAGGAAGATGAAAAAAGTAGCTGTTAAATTTCATTAACGAATATGCTGAGGAGGAGGAGGAGGAGGAAGACGAGGAGGATGAGGAGGAAGAGGAGGGGGAGGAGGAAGATTTTTAATATTGTCACACTGTAGGTTTCTATTTGCTCCTTTATAACTGTGACTAATCAACTTCTCAGTGTTAAACCCATCTGTTAGCAGGTTGAGTTCATGTTGTTGAGTTTCATTGTTAACAAGCAGACACTAGAGGGCAGCCATGCATCATCATCATCATCATCATCATCATCATCATCAGTGTGACCATCCTTTGCATTGTGTTCATTTCTCTTATAAAATCTGTGTTTTATGCAGCTTAGCGACTCTCTGAGAAGGCGAGGCTTTAATCTACAGACACTTATTCTCAATTAATTAATTAAAATGCCTCAAATTTAAAAATGCCTCAAATTTAAAATGCCATGTCAGTTTTTAGGCTCTCACTCCCGACAGGAAATGCTGACATGTAGGATTAAATTTCCTTAAAACGTTCATGCAGATGGTTTCACTACAGCTTTTGAGCTTTGTGGAGCTTGTCTCTGATGTTATCGCTCTCCCTTCTGTGTTGAATGTTGAGCGTGCTATAAAGTCAACCTCTAAGCCGTCTCACATGACCGTCCTGAGTCCTCCCACTCTGAGCTATGATGATGATGATGATGATGATGACTACGGTCATATGTTTAACTCCCACCAGGCCGAGCTGGAACATCAGGGGGCTTAAAGAACATGAATGATGCTTCTGTTTGATACAAGACACAATACAAGTACACTGTAAACCCAGATTTTGTTTCTAATTAAACATCTGAGTGATCATTACTTATTCTTTTATGTTTTGTAAAAACCGGCTATCATTACTAAACAACATTAGTTGTTTGGACTATTTAGCTGAAAGATTCATTGCACTAATCATGTTTAGTAGAGATAACTTGGTATGTTAACTTTCATAAGAAAAGGGAGGGGCCTAATTCAAAAACCTGCCGGTTAGGGTTAGGGTTAGTTGTACCAGTTCGATCTGGTACGAGTTCACCGGTCGGAAGTTACGAGTGGCCGTTATAGTGACTTTCACCGGTAAAACAGGTCGGAAAAACACGAGTGGGTTGCCTGGAACGCTACAAAGTCAGCTTTTTTTTTCTGTGTAAAGTTACTGTTCGAACCTGTGCATGGTGTAAATAGGCTAACACTGTCCACTCAAAATTGTGTTGGCTAAATGTTAAAGTTAGCTTAGTGTTAACAGTCTGAGGACAGCTCACACACGGCAGGTTTGCGCGACTGTATCATATTACCGTCATTTTACGCGGTAGAAAAGCCGTTCAATCGCTGTCGGGGTGACTTGTTGACGCAGCTTTTTTTTCTGTGTAAGGTTACTTTCCTGTGCATGGTGTAAATAGGCTAACACTAGCTAATGTCCACTCAAAATTGTGTCGGCTAAATGTTAAAGTTAGCTCAGTGTTAACAGTCAGAGTACGGCTCACACACGGCAGGTTTGCGCGACTGTATCATTAATATTACCGTCATTTTACGCAGTAGAAAAGCCGTTCAATAACTGTCGGGGGCTACGGAGTTTAGCAAGCACAGTGAAAGTGTTTATGTTGTTCACACCGGGTGCTGTGCGCAGCGCATTTATCCACTTGACCGCTCTCTTTTTCCCTCTCACTCACTCTCTCACACATGCTTGTTTACATGCGGTTTTCCCTGTAACACAGTTAATACAACTTGACATATTTAGTTTTAGCTTGTGTAAAAAGTTAGAGTAACATGTTAAAACAACTCGACTTGTTTAGTTTTAGCTTGAGTAAAAAGTTAGAGTTCCATGTTAATACAACTCGACTTGTTTAGTTTTAGCTTGTGAAAAAACTAAAGTGGTATAGGGCAACGGGTTTCCACGCGATTTGCGAGTAAAGTCAACTAATTGGGGTTAAGAGTGTATCTCATGTTGTTAGTGTAGAGCTTCCTCCTCCTCCTCCTCTTCCTCTTCCTCTTCCTCTTCTTCCTCCTCCTCTTCCTCCTCCTCCTCCTCCTCCTCCTCCTCCTCCTCCTCCTCCTCCTCTTCCTCTTCCTCTTCTTCCTCCTCCTCAGCATATCTCCTTCCTTCTTCCTCCTTCCATCCTTCCTCCTTCCTTCTTCCTTCCATCCTTCCTTCCTTCCTTTCCTTCCTTCCTCCTTCCTTTCCTTCCTTCTTCCTTCTGTCCTTTCCTTCCTTCTTCCTTCTGTCCTTCCTTCCTTCTTCCTCCTTCCTCCTTCCTTCCATCTTCCTTCCATCTTCCTTCCATCCTTCCTTCCTTCCTCCCTCCTTCCTTCCTTCTGTCCTTCCTTCCTTCTTCCTCCTTCCTCCTTCCTTCCATCGTCCTTCCTTCCTTCCTTCCTCCCTTCCTTCCTTCCTTTCCTTCCTTTCCTTCCTTCCTTCCTCCTCCCTTCCTCCCTTCCTCCCTTCCTCCCTTCCTCCTTCCTCCTTCCTCCCTTCCTCCTTCCTTCCTTTCTTCTTCCTCCCGTCCTTCTGTCCTTCTGTCCTTCCTTCCTTCCTTCCTTTCCTTCCTTCTTCCTTCCTTCCTCTTCCTCCTCCTCCTCCTCAGCATATTCGTTAATGAAATTTAACCTCAGCTACTTTTTTTTCGCTAGCAGAGGAAGAAATGAGCAGAGCTAGATCCACAAAAAAATGAAATCCTGTTATCTGTTATTTTGTTGTTGTTGTTAGTGATAGTGAATAGTGAATGTTTGTTCATAGCAACATTCCTGTAACGGTCTGAAGTCTTGTGGGCCTCTTCCTGCTGACTGAACGCTCGCTCTGCCAGGCTCGGACACGTGTGACTCATTTATGTGTGACTAAACAGATATTTCGCTGTAGCTGAGCGGGCTTGGTTGTATGGATTTAGTTTAGTTTAATATGAGCATAACAAATAACAAAACATGGAGTAAAGTACTACAAGTTGACATGATGTAACACTTTAAATCCTTCTCTGGTTATTTCTATTGTTTATCAGGCTATAGGCAGCTCTTAAATCAAAGTCATGGGAATGTAGATTTATACTAATATTTTATGTTTCAGCTGCAGATGCCAAAAAAACAAGCTCAATAAACAAAAAAATAAAATAAAATTGCCAGGAAGATTTCTACTTGTACATTTATTATGGTGTAATTCGCTTTTACCTTTTTTCATTTAGTATAATCCACAAAAAGCCTATTTCTGTGTGGCATACGTAATATTTTAAGTACTTATTTTATTATTATGACTTATTTTAAGTGCTTATTCTAACGGCTCAACACTGCTGCAGATGCTTTACATATAACAAACCGTTAGATAAGTATATTCAAATACTTTAATGATTATAATTTGCATATTTTCCTGCTACATGGACTACATTTACATTTATATATTTTTTTAACAATAATAGTAAGAATAATTACTTTTATTTAAATAGAACTTTTCATACAGGAAGTCCATCTCAAAGTGCTTTACAACAAAATATATTACATACAGGAAGTACTTCAAATTAAAAGCAAAAAGAACAAAAGAAAAAAGAAACAATGTAATATAAGATAAAAAATAAAAATAGTAATAATTTAAAAATGGTAAAAATAGTACACTGTAAAAGGAGCTAAAAATAGAATAAATACACTATATATATATATATATATATATATATATATATATATATATATATATAAAGTAAAATACAACATTTTAACCCTTTATAGGACACTCATTGAAAGGAAGGAAGGAAGGAAGGAAGGAAGGAGGGAGGGAGGGAGGAAGGAAAGGAAAGGAAGGAAGGATAGAGGAAGGAAGGAAGGTAGGAAGGAGGAAAGAAAGAGAGAAGGAGGGAGGGAGGGAAGAAAGAAGGAAGGAAGGAAGGAAGAAGAAAGGGGGATGTAGGGAGGAGGGAAGGAGGGAGGGAGGAAGAACAGATGGAAGTAAGGAAAGGAAGGAAGGAAGGACGGAGGAAGGAAAGAAGGAAAGGAGGAGAGAAGGAGGGAGGCAGAAAGGACAGATGGAAGGAAGGAAGGAAGGAAAGGAAAGAAGGACGGAGGAAATAAGGAACGAGGGAGGGAGAAAGGAAAAGAAGAAGGGAAGAAAGGAGGCAGGGAGGAAGGAAAGAAGGAAGGAAGGAAAGAAGGAAGGGTAGAAGGGGAAGAAGTTTAAATTAAGTATAAAGTTTTCCACCCTGTTTTTATCTCTTAGTCACTGTACCGTAGCTGCTGCCAGCATTAAACTCATTAAGAGTTTCAAAATAAAAGACATCTAATTTATTTCAATATGATAGAAAATGCGTCATACAACTTTCTTCTAAACTAGATTTAGGAAAATATGACTGAGTCCATTCATTCATTCATTTTCTGAATGAATGAAGGAATGCAGTTAAAGGTTCAGATCACATTTTATCATCACTTCTCCTGTTTCCTGTGTGAAAGCACATCTCGACTATGTCACATTAAAAAGGAGGCGATTAACTAACTTTTTTATTTAGTTACTTCCTTTTTAGAAAATGTCGAATCACGAGAAGTTGACCAGTGAGTCTTGAATTAGTTGAATGAGTCATAAGAAGCTAAAAACAGTCAACAGTTATCAGATTTAATGTGTTATTTCCACTCAGGCATAAAGCTGCTTATCTATCTAAACCACTCCTTCTACTACTGTAAGGCTGCTCAATTAATCGAAATTTGATCGTGATTACGATTTAGGGGCCAAACGATTTCAAAACTAATAAAATCGAGGCGAAATTATTTTTAATAATAATAATAATGAGATAGCGCTCAACAACAAAGGTTTTATTTTGAAAAGCTCAGACCGGAAGCCACCGCAGCACCGTTAGCATAGAGGCTGAAACACACGGTGAAATGTTTTAACTGTAAATAAAAGTGCAGAGTTTCCAGCCTGCGTCAGACGATGCTGAGTTTACTGACTAATTATTAAAAACCAGGATGTGTTGTGTGAACTATCGTCATGGTAACCAGCTGAGCACTAATATGCTGAGTTTACAGACTAATTATTAAAAATCAGGAAGTAACAGTGAACTGTCGTCATGGTAACCAGCTCAGCTCTAATATCGCTGCACATTTTCTGCTGTGTGTTGCGTTAAGCGGCAGATAAAAGGCTGCTGCTTGGAGAGGAAAAATTAATTAAGCCTAATGTCCAATAAATGCAGTATGTTTCTAAAGTTGAAAAAAAAAATCGTTTTAATAATCGTGATTTCAATTTTCACCCAAATAATCGTGATTATGATTTTTTTCCATAATCGAGCAGCCCTATACTACTGTATTATTATTTTATAGATATTATACATTTATCTTTTGGATGAATCAGAACCTAAATGGCAAAATTCAACCAGTAAAAAAAACACTATAAAGATGGAATAAAGTTAAAATCAGCTCTAAAAAATGAATCTCTTCAGTCTCAGTTTGAATACATGACATTAAATGATGTGACGCTCATATAACTAACGGCCACATGGAGGCACTAATCTCTTACTGTTAATTTCCTCCATCATCCTCCTGCTGGGATTTAAAGAGTCATGTATCAACCATAACTCTGTGTGTTAATAGGACCATTATGATTTTAGTTGTTATATTAATAGTAATGATCAATCAATCAATCAATCAATCAATCAATCAATCAATCAGACTTTACTTTCTGCATATTAATGTAACACAAAGTGCTTTCAAAATTAAAGTCTCAATAAAAACAGGAAGTGAGGAAACACTCGTCATAATTCTCATGAATCTGCAGTGAGGAAACACCAAAAGTAGGATAAACATGTCAAAGTTCAGAATACCCAAGTAAAAAAAAAATAAAGCGATAAAGTGGGTTAAAACCAGAAATGTGAGGTTTGAAAGTAGGATAAAATGTCAAAGTTCAGAATACCCAAATAAAATAAACATATAAATAAATAAATAATAATAAAAAAAAAAATAATAATAATAATAATAATAATAATAATAATAATAATAATAATAAAATAATAAAAATAAACAAAATAAAGAATAAAATAATAATTAAGAATAAAAATAAAAATAAAAAAAATAAATAATTAAAAATAAATAAATAAATAAAAATTATAATAATAAATAAAAAAATAAATAGATAAATAAAGTGGGTAAAACCAGAAATGTGAGGTTGGGTTATTTAAAAAAAACAAAAAAAAAACAAAGATAAGAGGATAATAATAAAATAATAAAACAACTAAAGAGGAAATGTGACATAAAAGGTGGATTATTGTAAGAGTTAAACTCTATAAATGGAATAAAAATGAAAGTCCAAAGAGAGAAACGAGAGAAGCTATAACGTCAAAATAAAATACAGATGAATGGAAAAAACTAAAGTTGAATTAAAATCCAGATTAAAAAGGTTTTTAATAATTGAGCGAATGATGAAAGGTGTTTTTATCTTCACATCACAACAACATGGGTTTAAATGAGATGGATTCACACGTGGCCCATTTGTGATATATATTCATTAGCAAACCGCCACGGCTAAATGATATTATATTATAATCAATCTGAGCCGTTTGAAGAGCTCATCATCAACCAGACGTGGTGATGCAGATGTTTTTGGCTTTGTGGAGAGATCACTGTTAGAGATGTATAAGACTAAAAACATCTTTTAACATCCTTTAGCTTTGATTTGCATTAAAACAATAGTTCACTAAGAGGTTCCTGAAATAAACTGGGGGGGGGGGGGGGGCTTAGATTATTAAAAGTATCAGAAGCAATAATTATCATCATTTATTTAACTTTTATGGCAATTTTTCCTACCTTCCTCCTTCCCTCCTTCTCTCCTCCCTTCCTTCTTTCCTTCCTCCATCCCCCTTTCTTCTTCCTTCCTTCCTTCTTTCCTCCGTCCTTCCTTCCTTCCTTTCCTTCCTCCCTCCCTCCTTCCTTCACTTCCTTCCTTCCCTTCCTTCCTTCCTTCCTTCCTTCTTTCTTCCCTTCCTCTTTTCCTTTCTCCCTCCCTCGTTCCTTATTTCCTCCTCCCTTCCTTCCATCTGTCCTTCCTCCCTGCCTCCTTCTCTCCTCCCTTCCTTCTTTCCTTCCTCCGTCCTTCCTTCCTTCCTTCCTTCCTTCCTTTCCTTCCTTCCATCTGTCCTTCCTCCCTCCCTCCTTCTCTCTTTCTTTTCCTCCCCCTTCCTTCCTTCCTTCCTTCCTTCCTTCTTTCTTCCCTTCCTCTTTTCCTTTCTCCCTCCCTCGTTCCTTATTTCCTCCGTCCTTCCTTCCTTCCATCTGTCCTTCCTCCCTGCCTCCTTCTCTCCTCCCTTCCTTCTTTCCTTCCTCCGTCCTTCCTTCCTTCCTTCCTTCCTTTCCTTCCTTCCATCTGTCCTTCCTCCCTCCCTCCTTCTCTCTTTCTTTTCCTCCCCCTTCCTTCCTTCCTTCCTTCCTTCTTTCTTCCCTTCCTCTTTTCCTTTCTCCCTCCCTCGTTCCTTATTTCGTCCATCCTTCGTTCCTTTCCTTCCTTCCATCTGTCCTTCCTCCTTCCCTCCTTCTCTCCTCCCTTCCTTCTTTCCTTCCTCCGTCCTTCCTTCCGTTCTTCCTTCCCTTCCTTCCTTCCTTCCTTCCATCCATCCTTCCTTCCTTCCTTCTTCTCTCCTCCCTTCCTTCTTTCCTTCCTCCATCCCCCTTTCTTCTTCCTTCCTTCCTTCTTTCCTCCGTCCTTCCTTCCTTTCCTTCCTCCCTCCCTCCTTCCTTCCCTTCCCTTCCTTCCTTCCTTCCATCCATCCATCCTTCCTTCCTCCCTTCCTTCCTCCCTTCCTTTCAATGAGTGTCCTATAAAGGGTTAATAAAAAAACTGATATTCAAAAGAGCTAAAATCACCTTATGTAATTTCCTTGCACTGAAATACAGATTCTGCTAAACAGTTTTAACACTTAATTGATAAAAGTTGTAGCCTGCTTCACTAGAAATCTCTCCTACACCAAACTATATACAATAAAGTTTTATTTAAATATCACATGCTGGCAGACATTTGCATTAAAGTGCATTAATCTACTTTTTATAGCTACTTGGCATCAGTGGAACAAGCTGTTATATTATCAGCATGTCGAGCCGATAAGGTGAAAGTGTTCCTGTTTACACATCCAGCAGACACACAGCTACATTCATATGGAGCCAGGCCACTAAATATAAGCTTTCAGTAGTTATTCATTAGCCTAAAAGTATTTAATAGGACAAAACTTTGGTTATATGTATAATAGAGACCTACTTTTTCCAGGTGGGGCAGGTTTTTACTTCCAAAAGACAGATTTGACCCCTTTCTGAAATCTTTGCCTTAAACAGTCAACGTGCACCAGGAGATACAGACTCTTTAAACTTCCTGTCGTCCTCCCGGGTCAAATTGACCCCTTCTGTTTTGACTGTACCTTCTTTCCTCCCTTACTTCCTTCCTTTTTTCCAACCCTTCCTTCCTTCCTTTTTTCTATCCTTCCTTCCTCCCTCCCTCCCTCCCTCCCTCCTTTCTTTCCTTCTTCCCTCCTTTCCTTCCTTCCTCCCTCCTTTCTTTCCTTCCTTCCTTCCTTCCTTCCTTCCTCCCTCCTTTCTTTCCTTCTTCCTCCCTCCTTCCTTTCCTTCCTTCTTACCTCCTTTCCTTCCTTCCTTCCTCCCTCCTTCCTTTCCTTCCTTCTTACTCCCTTCCTTCCTTTCCTTCCTCCCTCCTTTCCTTCCTTCTTACTCCCTTCCTTCCCTTCCTTCTTCCCTCCTTTCCTTCCTTCCTTCCTTCCTTCCTTCCTTCCTTCCTTCTTTCCTTCCTTCCTTCCTTCCCTCCTTACTTTAGGTGCAAATGACATAACTAGTAAGGATTTTTTCATCTAATTTTCCTGCCTGTTTAAGGGTTAAACGGTATTTCCTGACATTCAAGTCCAGAGCCGCTGTTATCTTTTTGATGTAGGGTCTGTCCTGTTTGCTGCCTCCGACCCCCCCCACCCCACCCCCCCACTCCACCCCCCCACTCCACCCACGTCTGCCGAAACTTGGCAGCATTACTGTATGTGTTCTCTCAGTGGTGTCAAGCTAAAGTGGATTATTGTGCAGCGAAGGTGATGAAAAGTAGCTCGGTGTTTACTCACCAGTGGAGAGATAAGGCCCTCCTTTTTTTTTTTTTTTCCCCTAGAGGGAAGTGACCATAGCCACACAGAAGGAGGCAGAGTCACGCACACACACACACACACACACATACACACATATATATATATAACCAGGAGGCATGTAAGATCACCTTCCTCCCCCTCGCCGCCCCCTCAGAGGAAAATCTACATATGCAAGTAAGTTTTTTTTTTTTACTCGACCACAGCTGACCGGCAGAAGACATGTAGAGCAAAGGAGAGCGAGTGGACTTACCCGAGTGAGCAGGCACTACCCGCCGCAAGCATGAGGATGACTTGCCATTAGCGAGCTGACGGAGCATCTTGTGACTTTTTTGCCCAAGAGAGAGAAAGAGAGAAGAGAGAAGAGAGAGAGAGAGAAGAGAGAGAGAGAGAGGAGAAGAAGAAGGGAAGTAGTGAATGACAGGCACAAAGCCAGCGGCGCCTGTGCTGTTTTTTTTTTTTTTCCACCGTTCCTCGTTTTGACAGTTGTGAACAAGACGAGAAGACAACTGTAAATAAAAAAAAATTTAAAAAAGGCAGGAGAACAAGAGCACACAGCCTGAAGGGGAAGCAATTACTACTTTTTTATGAGACTTGAAATACAGTTTAGTTTCACACACACACCCACACACCCACACCCACACAAAGACAGAGGAGCTGGTTTTTTCATTGGACTGAAGTCTGAAGTGCCTTTGGGTTTGAAAGAAGAAAAAAGAAAAAGAAAAAAAGAAAAGCCGGTATGGATGGTGGTTTCTCTTTACGCTCGGAGGCGGTGGGAGCCATGAGGATTGCGCTGATGTCTGCTGAGAACTTACAGCTCACTCTGAAGACTGAGCTCAGTCAGGAAGAACAGGCCCTCACCCGAACCCCCAACAGCAGCAGCAGCAGCAGCAGCCAGCCCATGGACACACACAAAGCTGGGTACTGTAGTCAGATCACCTACTGCTGCTCTGGAGACTCACTGGCTGTAAAAAACTGTGTCTGTTACTAGTTTGACAGAAGTTTTAGATCCAAGTTAGAGTGTCTTCATAATGTTGGCCAGCTGGATACTTGCTATAGATTTGCCTTGTTGCTTAAAAGTATTAAAAACCATGCCTCAAATATGGATAAATTCAGATATAACAGATACTGAATCTATTTAGAAGAGAATGGAAACTATATATTCACATTATTCTAGTATTTTATAATAGTGTAGCCTTATAATTTAGCAAAGTATCCCTTCAAAATTGATAGATTTTAACCTAAAATTGGGATTAAATCAAGCTTGTTATTGAACAGACATTATCTTATCTTAATGTCAACTATATTACATTGGTAACTTTTAGTTTTAGTAACTTTTTAACCCTATAATAAAATAAGACTGAGTCTACAACTAAGTTAGAGTGTCTTCATAATGTTGGCCAGCTGGATACTCGCTATATATTTGCCTTTTTGCTTAAAAGTATTAAAATCATGCCTGAAATATGGATAAAATTCAGATATAAGGTTTGACATACTGCATCTATTTAGAAAAGAATGGAAACTAAATATTCACATTACAGATTATTGCTGCTTTTAATAATCTACAACACATCTATAGTTTAATGGTATTTATAGTAGCGTAGCTATTTATAGTAGCGTAGCCTTATAACTTAGCAATGTGTCCCTTCAAGAAATTCTTAACATAAAATTGGGATTTAAAACAAGCTTGTTATTGAACAGACATTATCTTATCTTAATATCAACTATATTACATTGGTAACTTTTAGTTTTAGTAACTTTTTAGACCTATAATAATAAAATAAGACTGAGTCTACAACCAAGTTAGTGACTCTGCTTTGAGCTAAATGCCTAATGTGAGCGTGCTAACATGCTAATGTAAAGCAGGTACAATGATTTGCCGTGTTAATTAGCTTAAATTAGCATGTTAGCTTTCTCACATTTGCTAAATACACAGTATGGCTCGGTCTGATAGGAATGTCATTAGTTTTGCAGCTGAAGTATTGTACATTTTAAAACTTGGGTAACAGAGAGCAATATATATTCTGTGGTAAGCATAAATATATCTGTACTAAATCTGTGTCAAATGTCACAGTAATCAATCCATTTGTTGTTGAGGGTATATCTGTAACCTTGTGGTGGTGCTATAGGCTAAAAGTAATGATTGTTTTCATTATTGATCAGCTGATTAGTAGTTTAGTCTATAACAGGTCAGAACATGATGAAACATGTCAATCACTGTTTCCAAAGCCAAAGGTGACGTCACTCTTCAAAGGTCCTGTTTTGTTCCCACCAACAGTCCACAACCCAAAGATACTCCGTTTTATAACGTTGAACACTAAAGACACCAAAAATATGAATTAGTGTTAATTTTAGTCATTTCAGAGGAACCAGAGGAAGTAGTTGGTGTTTGTTAAGTTTCTGTCCATTAACTATTTGATTAATCGACTAATCTTGCAGCTGTAGATTGCCAAAGTCCTTAAGATATTAAAAAATATGTTTATCCGAAAGTGTTGACTTCTGCATTGGTTTTTAAAATGCCAGAAAAAGGTGAAAAATGAAAAGTGAACAAAGGTAACTGCTTCAAAAGTCTTGTTTGAAGAGGTTTTGGACTAAAGAGATTGCGAAAGTCCTTAAGATATAAAAAATATGTTTATCCAAAAGTGTTGACCTCTGCATTTGTCTTTAAAATGCCAGAAATGTTTTCCAAAACCAAAGGTAACCTCTTTATATGTATTATATTCATTTCAGAAGCTGAATCAGAGGAAAGGCGATTAATCCATTATCAGAATAGTTGACGATTGAGTTTTAATAATTAACAAATAATTACTATAGACTAATCGTTGTAGCTCAGAGGTGTCAAACTCATTTTCATTCAAGGGCCACATACAGCCCAATTTGATCTTGTGTGGGCCGGATCATTAAAAAGATGGAAGGAAGGAAGGAAGGAAGGAAGGAAGGAAGGAAGGAAGGAAGGAAGGAAGGAAGGAAGGAAGGAAGGAAGAAGGGAAGGAAGAAAAGACAGACAAAAAGAAGGAGGGAAGGAAGAAAGGGAGGAAGGATAGATGGAAGGAAGGACAGAAGTAAAATAGGAAGAGATGAAGAAAGGAAAAAAGGAAGGGAGGGAGGAAGGACAGATGGAAGGAAGGAGGAAGGACAGATGGAAGAAGGAAGGAATGAAAAAAGGAAAGGAGGGAGGGAGGAAGGGACAGATGGAAGAAAGGTAGAAAGGACAGGTGGAAGGAAGGAAGGAAAAAGAAGGAAGGTAGGGAGGACAGATGGACGGAAGGAAAAGAACACAAGAAGGAAAGTGGGTCGGATTGGACCCTCGGCGGGCCGGTTCTGGCCCACGGGCCGCATGTTTGACACCCCTGTTGTAGCTGTAGATGGTACTAGACAAAAAATCCGGAGATTACGAAAGTCCCTTAAGATATAAAAAAAAATATGTTTATCCAAAAGTGTTGACTTCTGCATTGGTTTTTAAAATGCCAGAAAAAGGTGAAAAATGAAAAGTGAACAAAGGTAACTGCTTCAAAAGTCTTGTTTGAAGAGGTTTTGGACTAAAGAGATTGCGAAAGTCCTTAAGATATAAAAAATATGTTTATCCAAAAGTGTTGACCTCTGCATTTGTCTTTAAAATGCCAGAAATGTTTTCCAAAACCAAAGGTAACCTCTTTATATTGTATTATATTCATTTCAGAAGCTGGAATCAGAGGAAAGGCGATTAATCCATTATCAGAATAGTTGACGATTGAGTTTTTAATAATTAACAAATAATTACTAATAGACTAATCGTTGTAGCTCAGAGGTGTCAAACTCATTTTCATTCAAGGGCCACATACAGCCCAATTTGATCTTGTGTGGGCCGGATCATTAAAAAGATGGAAGGAAGGAAGGAAGGAAGGAAGGAAGGAAGGAAGGAAGGAAGGAAGGAAGGAAGGAAGAAGGGAAGGAAGAAAAGACAGACAAAAAGAAGGAGGGAAGGAAGAAAGGGAGGAAGGATAGATGGAAGGAAGGACAGAAGTAAAATAGGAAGAGATGAAGAAAGGAAAAAAGGAAGGGAGGGAGGAAGGACAGATGGAAGGAAGGGAGGAAGGACAGATGGAAGGAAGGAAGGAATGAAAAAAGGAAAGGAGGGAGGGAGGAAGGACAGATGGAAGAAAGGTAGAAAGGACAGGTGGAAGGAAGGAAGGAAAAAAGGAAGGTAGGGAGGACAGATGGACGGAAGGAAAAGAACACAAGAAGGAAAGTGGGTCGGATTGGACCCCTCGGCGGGCCGGTTCTGGCCCACGGGCCGCATGTTTGACACCCCTGTTGTAGCTGTAGATGGTACTAGACAAAAAATCCGGAGATTACGAAAGTCCCTTAAGATATAAAAAAAAATATGTTTATCCAAAAGTGTTGACCTCTGCATTGGTCTTTAAAATGCCAGAAAAAAGGTTTAAACATGTTTTCCAAAACCAAATGTAACCTCTTTTATATTGTATTATATTCATTTCAGAAGCTGGAACCAGAGGAAGGCGATTAATCGATTATCAGAATAGTTGACGATTGAGTGCTAGACAAAAAATCAGGACATCGCCAAACTCCTTTTTATAAGCATTCCTGAACGCGTTGACCTCTGCACTAGTTATACAATTTGTTTTCCACCCAGACGTTTACCTCCGTCAGTGTTTTCAGCCTCCGTGTGTCTGTGTGTGGAAACAAACAACCTGCTGTGTAGCTTTACAATGACATTGTGTTGTCAGCATTAGCCAAGGAATGAGCATTTATTTATGAGCGTTACATCATGTGAGCTCCAGGGCAATTTTAGTAGAAATTGGAGAGGTACAGGCTCTACTATTGCATCGGTAAAGATTAGATTCATGCTTGTTTGGTTGGTTTTGTCTTGTCAGTGTCAGTAGACGGTCACATTTTGGCTCCTATAGGTTAAACAGTGTGCAGAGCTGTTTGTCTTATAGTGAACTTTGTGCATGTGTACGCTGTCGTCTGTGAAGCTGGCAGATGTTGCATACATGGAGATTTCACACTTCCCTTTGGTCAAGCTCTAACAGTGGAAACTGATTAGTCAGGTCAGGTGGATACTGTATCGTCTGTAATATAAAAATGGGAAAAACAAGAAAATAAAAATCTTGCACAGCTGCTTTAGAGCTGCAATAATTAATCTAAGAACATTTATCTGTGGTTCACTAAGGGGTTCCTGAAATAAACTGGATTATTAAAGGTATAAGAAGCAATAATTATCATCATTTATTTAACTTTTATGGCAATTTTTGCTTTTTTACTTGTGTTAAATGTGTTGTTTTGGACTCTAAAAATCCTTAAAATGGGGGGAAAAAATGAATAAAAACTAAATTGGAGGGGCCTTAGATTATTAAAGGTATAAAAAAAGAATAATTATCACCCAAGTTTTGCTTTTTTACTTGTCAAACATGTTAAATACATACTTTAGCTGTTGTTTTCAGACTAAAAATCTTTAAAATGGGAATATTTTTTAAACTTTTTGTGTAAATTGTTTTCTTTTTTTCTTGTCAAATATGTTCTATATGTACTCTAGCTGTTATTTAGGACACTTAAAATCCTTAAAACGGAAAAAAGATAATCTTGAGTGGAGTTTTAAAGTTGTAATAATTAGTCAGAGAACATTTATCTGCAAATATTTTGATATATTTTAATAATTGAGCGTCATTTTTGAAGCAAACCCGCCAAAAGGTTTTTTTTTTTTTTTCAATTTTAAGATTTTCAAATGTGACATCTGATGATTTTTTTTTTGTTGTATTTGGTAGTAAACTGTATCGTCTGTATTGACCACAGTGAGTCTAAGTAACCCTTTTTTTTCTCTCTCCTATAAGGAATGAAGACCTTAAAGAAATGTTGGAGAGCAACAAGGAGTCGCTTAAACTGGAGGCCATGAAAAGAGTTGTTGGGGTGAGTGCTGCCTCTCTTATTACATGATGTCATCTCTCAGCTGTTCAGATATATTACTGATCAATATAAATGTTTTTTTTTCTTTTTCAGCTGATCGCCAAAGGGAAAAATGCATCCGAGCTGTTTCCCGCCATTGTGAAGAATGTCGCGAATAAGAACATTGAGGTACGACGTTATTGAGAAAAAGCATCATCATTACTTCACTTGGTTGTTATGATTCATTTATATCTTGATCAATAGAATGTGGCACAACCATATAAGTAAATGTATGTAAAGTTGGATGTAGCAAGGCGTGATGTCATCCATTGGTTTCCATTGGAGACGGTTTGAAGCACAGAGTTGCTGCTTATGATTAGCGCCATTTTCCCCATTTGGAGCCAGGACCTTTCAGATAAGGTGTGAGAAGTGTTTCCTTTCATGTTCTGGAAACAGAACTCTGCTACCTCGGATCGAAACTTACCCGAACTTAAAGGGAACACCAAGTACAACTGACTTGTGCTTACATTAAAGTGATGGTTCGGCGTAATTTTGACCTAGCGTCATATGCACCATGACGTCTATCTAATCAGCGCCTCAGCCGTTGGTCGGACAATAGTGGAGTTATAGCCGTCAGCTGAATGTCTTAGCACAGGCGCTAATGGGACCACCAGTGTATCTGGTAAATGACCCCACTAATAATACCTGGATCGTAATCAAACTTCTACAGTAGTACAAATAGAGTCTTTACTCATAAATCCATGCATTGGAAGGTTTGTAAGTACACCAGGAGTTTATTAAAATAACACTTACCTGATGGCTTTTACTCTGCTGCTACTGCTAAAGCTGGAAACATTGTAGAAATATTGAGCAATCACTGAAATACTGTGTGATCTCGTGAGACACCCGTACAGCACATCTAGAGATCTGTGCGTGATTGCTCAATATTTCTACGATGTTTCCAGCTTTAGCATTAGCAGCAGAGTAAAAGCCATCAGGTAAGTGTTATTTTAATAAACTCCTGGTGTACTTACAAACTTTCCAATGCATGGATTTATGAGTAAAGACCCTATTTGTACTACTGTAGAAGTTTGATAACAATCCAGGCATTATTAGTGGGGTCATTTACCAGATACACTGGTGGTCCCGTTACTGCCTGTACTGAGCTATTCGGCTGATGGCTCTAACTCCACTATTGTCCGACCAACGACTGAGGCGCTGATTAGATAGACGTCATGGTGCATATGACGCTAGGTCCAAATTACGCTTGAACCATCGCTTTAACTAACTAACAGAGCATTTATTGTTATCAAGTAACATTAAATTTAATGTCATTTTGTGACAATAGTCCCAATTTAGTACGAATCCTGGAGCCGGGGGGAGAGAAAAGCATCAATCACAGCTGTCAACCAACACCCACGCAGTAGACATCAAAGCTGCTATTCAACTTTAAATCTTATTAACGGAGCAATCATTTCCAAACAATGACCACCAGCACACTTATTAGGGGGCCTGAATTTAGCGATTGAGGCCATAATGTATTGACGTCGTATATCATGAGAGAAGTTGTACCCAGGGTTGTTTTTGGAGCCAGCTTCTTGCAACTGTCAGTGGTAATTCACTTAAGGAGACTTCTCCATTGGCACAACAACTAGACTCTTGTAGTGACATTACAATTTGTATTGCAACTACTTCATATAGATCATGTTGGATTGGCTTCTTTGAAAGGCTTTTTTTTCTTAACCCTCCTATTGTGCTCAGGTCGAGGAAGGAAGGGAGGAAATGAGGAAGGAACGAAGGAAGGGAGGACATGAGGAAGGAACGGAGGAAGGGAGGAAATGAGGAAGGAATGAAGGAAGGAAGGAAAGAGGAAAGAAGGAAGGAACGAAAGGAGGAAAAGAGGGAGGAAGGAAGGAAGTAACGAAGGAAGGAAGGAGGAAAAGAGGAATGAAGTAAGGAGAGGAAAGAAAGAATGAGGAAGGAAGGAAGGAGGAAAAGACGAAGGAAGTAAGGAGAGAAGGAAGGAAGTGAGGAACAGTCAAAAGAGATGGGGTCAATTTGACCCGGGAGCACAACAGGAGGGTTAATTTCTGTAGCTTGGTTTAACTTGTTTTTTTTGTTTTTATTCAAATTTTCGAACATTCCATTTATTGAAGTTTAACTTTTTGTACGGAGTTTAGCTGAAACATTTGATCATTTAATCAATTAGTCCAGAGGTGTCAAACTCATTTTCAATCAAGGGCCACATACAGCGCAATTTGATCTCATGTGGGCCGGATCATTAAAAAGATGGAAGGAAGGAATGAAAAGAAGACAGGAAGGAAAAATGGAAGGAAGGAAGGACGGACAGAATGAAGGAAGGATGGAAGGAAGGACAGAATGAAGGAAGAATGGGAGGAAGGACAGAAGGAAGGAAGAAAGGGAGGAAGGAAAGATGGAAGGAAGGAAGGAGGGAAGAAAAGAGGGAAGGAAGAAAGAAAGGAAGGAAGGATGGAAGAAAGGGAGGAAGGACAAAAGGAAGAAAGGGAGGAAGGACAGAAGGAAGAAAAGTCAGAAGGAAGAAAGGGAGGAAGGAAAGATGGAAGGAAGGAGGGAAGAAAAGAGAGAAGGAGGAAAGGACAGAAGGAAGGATGGAAGAAAGGGAGGAAGGACAGAAGGAAGAAAAGTCAGAAGTAAGAAAGGGAGGAAGGAAAGATGGAAGGAAGGAGGGAAGAAAAGAGAGAAGGAGGAAAGGACAGAAGGAAGGATGGAAGAAAGGGAGGAAGGACAGAAGGAAGGAAAGTCAGAAGGAAGAAAGGGAGGAAGGAAAGATGGAAGAAAAGAGGGAAGGAAGAAAGGGAAAAAGAACACATGAAGGAAAGTGGGCCGGATTGGACTCCTCGGCGGGCCGGTTCTGGCCCACGGGCCGCATGTTTGACACCCCTGAATTAGTCGATCAAAAGACACCAAACATTTACTGGTTGCTTTTCAGATGAGAGAATTTGGATGCTTTTGTTTCTGCTAAACTTATTATCCTTGGATCACAATTTGGCTTCCAAACTTGTAACGTCACAAATCATGCTCTTCCACACGCACTCACAGAAGCTCTCTCTTTCAGCAGTCGACTTAGAAAACAACATTCAGCTGTCAGACTCTGCACAGCCAAGTTAAAACATCCGGCTGAAGTAACAATAAGCAAAACACATTTTAATGGAGAGGGGATTGTAAGATTAGATTGCTCTCTGAGGAGACTTCAGATGGAGACTTAATGAATTTCCAAATGTCTGCCATGAGTCTAGCTATATTCAGTCGTACCTTTCTCATCTCTTTCAACTCTTCAACAATTCCACTGTTACGCTGATGATACCCAACTCTATCTTTCCACTAAGCCTACTTCCACTCTGCCACCCACAGCTCTATCCGACTGCTTACTGGAAATTAAATCATGGCTCTCACTAAATTTTCTTAAACTTAACGGCGAAAAAACTGAGGTCCTCCTCATTGGTACCAGATCAACCCTAGCAACACTCAACACTTTCTCCATGTCCATCGACAATACCACTGTTCCTCCATCCCCTCAAGTAAAGAGCCTGGGTGTCATCCTGGACAGCACACTATCGTTTGAAGCCCACATCAATAACGTTACTCGGTCTGCATACTTCCATCTACGTAACATCAACCGTCTCCGTCCCTCACTTTCACCAACCTGCACCGCTATCCTGGTAAACACCCTGATCACATCTCGTCTGGACTACTGTAACTCTCTCCTCTTTGGTCTTCCGCGGAAATCTCTCCACAAACTCCAACTTGTACAGAACGCAGCCGCTCGTATCATAACTAGAACTCCCTTTATTGAACACGAGGGAAGGGAACGAGGGAACGAGGGAAGAAGGGAAGGAAAAGAAGACACAAAGGAAAGATGGAAGGAGCGAAGGAAGGAAAGAAGGAAAAAAGAAAGAAAGAAAGGGAGGAAGGAAAGACAGAAGGAAGAGAGGAAGGACCATCGAGTGTATATAAGAAAGGAAGAAGTGGGAAGAACAGATGGAAGTAAGGAAGAAAGGAGGGAGGGAGGGAGTGAGGAAAAGAAGACAGGAAGGAAAGATGGAAGGAGCGAAGGAAGGAAAAAAGGAAGGAAGAAAAGGAGGAAGGAAGGACAGAAGGAAGAGAGGAAGGACCATCGACTGTATATAAGAAAGGAAGAAGTGGGAAAGACAGATGGAAGTAAGGAAGAAAGGGAGGGAGGGAGGGAGGGAGTGAGGAAAAGAAGACAGGAAGGAAAGATGGAAGGAACAAAGCAAGGAAAGAAGGAAAAAAGAAAGAAAGAAAGGGAGGAAGGAAGGACAGAAGGAAGAGAGGAAGGACCATCGACTGTATATAAGAAAGGAAGAAGTGGGAAGAACAGATGGAAGTAAGGAAGAAAGGGAGGGAGGGATGGTGGGAGGGAGTGAGTGAGGAAAAGAAGACAGGAAGGAAAGATGGAAGGAACAAAGGAAGGAAAGAAGGAAAAAAGAAAGAAAGAAAGAAAGGGAGGAAGGAAGGACAGAAGGAAGAGAGGAAGGACCATCGACTGTATATAAGAAAGGAAGAAGTGGGAAGAACAGATGGAAGTAAGGAAGAAAGGGAGGGAGGGAGTGAGGAAAAGAAGACAGGAAGGAAAGATGGAAGGAGCGAAGGAAGGAAAGAAGGAAAAAAGGAAGGAAGAAAGGGAGGAAGGAAGGAAGGAAGCAAGGAAGGAAGGAAGAAAGGAAAGAAAAAAAGACAGGAAGGAAAGTGGGCCGGATTGGATCCCTTGGCGGGCCAGTTCTGGCCCACGGGCCGCATGTTTGACACCCCTGATCTAATTAATATATCCCCCCTCATGTGTATATCAGTTTTGCATCTGTTTCAGATTGTAGATGTATTACTATTAAAGCCAATAATCTTCTTAGGTAGATAATAAATTCTGTGAAGGATTTTCTAATAATACAAATTAAATTTTGTATTTATAATAAATTTCAGACCAATATTTCATCATAAGCTCGAAATCAGACATCAGTTATATTATATTTTTCTTAAACTAAAGCAGTGTTGGTCTTATTATTTGCCATCATAGAATCATAAGTTACTGTAATATGTTTTGCAGCTATTCTTTTTATTAGCAGTAACTCAAGATTGGATTAATTTCAGTTTAATTTAGTTTGCTTCATCATATTAAATATGTTTTAGAATAAACGTCTTGCACCGTTGGATCATAAATGAGAAGCTGTTTTCAACTTATTTCTTCCTTATCAATTACTACAAGTACAGCTTACTATTCAAATCATAAACCGGTACTACTGCAGCAGGATAAGTATAATGTAAGATGCTTGCGTAACCGCTCCACTAAATCATGTAACGTCTTCAGCTCAGTCTCAACAGAGCCATGAACACAATATTCCAGTGAATGACCCAAAACGCTAAGCAACAGCTCGAGAGGGGTTCCCATGCCCAGAGCCCTGTGAATATTGATTAGCAGCAGCAGAATAATCAGCTAGCGTGAGGGGCAGCATGTGAGCGGGGGGCCTGAAGCTGGGCGCTGTGTACCAGGCTCACTAGGTGGATGGTAATTGGTAGAAGCGAGCCTGCAGTCACGTCTCCTCTCTCCCACCTCATACAACGCCAGCTGCCAAGGTAGTGTGACGTCTTGGTCTATGTTTTCTCTCTCTCTCTATCCTTCTCTCTATTTTCTCTCTCTCTCTCTCTCTCTCTCTCTCTCTCTCTCTCTCTCTCTATCTCTCTATCTCTCTCTCTCTATCTCTCTCTCTCTCTATCTATCTATCTATCTATCTATCCTTCTCTCTCTCTCTCTCTCTCTCTCTCTATCTATCCTTCTCTCTCTCTATCCTTCTCTCTCTCTCTCTCTCTCTCTCTCCTTCTCTCTCTCTCTCTCTCTCTCTCTCTCTCTCTCTCTCTCTATCTATCCTTCTCTCTCTCCCTCTCTCTATCTATCCTTCTCTCTCTCTCTCTCTCTATCCTTCTCTCTCTCTCTCTCTCTCTCTCTCTCTCTCTCTCTCTCTCTCTCTCTCTCTGGTTTTCTTTTCCTACTTCTACTCACTAAAAATGGCCTCTCTTCTCTCTCTCCCCGTTTCCCACCCTCATCTTCACCATCCCTCTAAGGTGCAAGCCTCTGTTAGCTGCCATCGATCCCCAGCTAATTAGAAAACAACAGAAGAGCACACAGCTCATTGACAATATTGTCTGATTTAATATCAGCTCACTTTTTATTTTTATTTTTTAAAATCTTAAATCAGTGCCACACTTGCATATATTATACTTTAAATGTGTGTGTTTGGATGATTTGACATACTCTCGTGAGCTTTTGAGTCAAATTTCAAGCGAAGAAAAAACATAAAATCACATTTAATGCTGGGAAATTTTCACTTAATCGCCTACTTAGCGGTTCAAAATGAAATCAGGCGTGTGCTGTGTGGTCATACAGTCCAGATCCTTGAGGGCAGATAGGTTGTGTCTCCTTTTTATAGTGAGTAATGCCATTAATTCCAGCAGTAATGACCAGAATGATGATTGAGGGCTGTGGCGCTCTGCTGCAGGTCAATACTCGCTGCATTAGAAAGCATGGTGCTGATTACTTGGCGATTGTATCTAAAACTGTAACCTTACTCCTGACCTCCACCTTAAATCAGCTGGTAAATTAAACTGTAGATACTTCCTCAAATAAATCATAATTTTTCATAAGCAGTTTTATTCCAGGTCCATTTTTTTTAATCTATCTACGAGCCTCTGTTTATTCTTCTTCTCTTTTTCAGAATAGGTGACGTGAATCAGCAAAGGCACAACCTTTGGCCTCCGGTTAAACCTGTCAGAGAGAGAGAGAGAGAGAGAGAGAGAGAGAGAGAGAGAGAGAGAGAGAGAGAGAGAGAGAGAGAGAGAGAGAGAGAGAGAGAGAGAGAGAGAGAGAGAGAGAGAGAGAGAGAGAGAGAGAGAGAGAGAGAGAGAGAGAGAGGAGAGAGAGAGAGAGAGAGAGAGAGAGAGAGAGAGAGAGAGAGAGAGAGAGAGAGAGAGAGAGAGAGAGAGAGAGAGAGAGAGAGAGAGAGAGAGAGAGAGAGAGAGAGAGAAATATGTTATCTCAGGCTTTCCTGTGTGAGAAAAGAGAAGGTGTAGAAGCTGAAACACAGGACGGGTTTCCATTTAAACAGCGCGGTGCCAATTTCCCAAAAGGAACAAAAAATACGTCCCCTCGCTCTCCTCCGCCTGAAACAACACGCGATTGAGTGTTCGGCTCAAGATAGGAAAACTTTCAAACCCAAACATTTTTTTTTTTTTTTTTTACAACCCCTTGAAATAATAAACTCAAATTTCCCGCTGAAAAAAAATCCAAGCTTAAAAGAAATGTTGTTGTGTGTTGTTTCATACCTTATTGTTCCTTTTATCCTTTATAGCACAAGTCTTTTCATCTTTAAATATAAGAACACAGCTGGTTTCCTCGACTGCCCCCCCCCTCCCTATGTGCTGCATTAAATCTCCTTCCACAGCTGTTTCATGTAATTGTCCTTTGCAGCTTAAGAAGCTGGTTTATGTGTACCTGGTGAGGTATGCAGAGGAGCAGCAGGACCTGGCTTTACTATCCATCAGCACCTTCCAGCGAGCCCTCAAGGTAACATTACTACTTCCTGTCTCATGTATTTTAAAATCTCTTTATTAATACTTATTGATATTGTTCAGAGTGTGTTATACGAGTGTTTTTTTTTTCCTGACTGTTTTCTTATTGCTGAGATGATGACAGCGCTGTTCTTTTTATTATATCTTTATATTATGTTGTTTCCATTGCTCCAGATACTATAATCATTACATCCGTCCACACACTGACACACCAGCATTTTCACATCTTTGCTGCAGGACCCAAACCAGTTCATCCGGGCCAGCGCACTGAGGGTCCTCTCCAGTATCCGCGTCCCCATAATCGTCCCCATCATGATGCTGGCCATCAAGGAAGCTGCAGCTGACTTGTCCCCGTATGTCAGGAAGACGTCTGCCCACGCTATTCAGAAACTCTACAGGTATATGCTTCTACTATTGTGCTGCAGCTCGGAGTAGCAGATATCACTGTGTACACTCATTGGCTTGAGTGGCTCTCCTCATTCCTGAGCAGTTAATCCAATAACTGTTAGGTAATGTTGACATAAAGGGTTTTGGCCAGTTGCAGTTGGGAGTTATCTCATTCTTATCTGGTGAGTCTGCAAAGGGGTTGGCATGGATCAAAGAATTTGCTTAAAAGATTATGAACAAAGTAGTAGAAGTGAAACAGCTTTACATTAGCCGACGGCATCATGAAATAAAACATGCTCATAAACAGCTGATCAGAGCACACACAGGCGTCTCGGTATTCTGAGCACACAGAGGAGACATGATTTAATTTGTAAGTCCGTCTAGTTTTCATGTTGTGTGAATAATTGCCATTCCTTAATTGACAGTTTGTGTCAAAGCTCTCTCTCTCTCCACTCTCTCACTCTTTCTCCTCTTCTCTCTCTTTTGGTTTTCAGCCTTGACCCAGGCCAGAAGGAGGAACTGATCGAAGTGATTGAGAAACTGTTGAAAGACAAAAGCACAGTAAGTACAGACTGAACAGCGAGTGCAGTCTATAACAGTACCCATCACCATGTTGGAGATTGCAGGCCACTGGAGGGCGCCCCAGTCAAGCGATTCTCCTCTTAGCTCTCTATCCCACAGCTCATTCGGCAATGCCATGGTTTGTTTAACACCCACTTAAACCCACACATCTTCAGATGCTCCTTGTTAAGTGTCCATTTGGAAGGAATTTTTCGCACTGATGCTAGTGTCAGCTTAATTTTCCTCAAAGGCCAACTTCTTTTCTTTTTTTCCCCCGAAATGGACCATAAATTAGTCGGATTCTCAAATACAATGTTTAGGCCAGTCACAGACACAATGCAGGCAGCCCCATTAGAAGTCAGTAGGCAGCACATTAATTTGAGGAGGTCACAGTGAATACTAAGGGTGTTTAATGCCAATTTCAAATATGTAGAGGTTGGCTACAGAATGCAGAGTGTGTTGTGTTGGTGCGTGCAAGTCACGCACAGTTTGTTATAATTATGTATTCATAGCGTATACCTATCATTATACAAACAAAACAAAGCAGCACAGGCCAAGGGGGGATGGAAAGCCCAGTACCAGATGCATAGCATATTTAGCCCCAGACGCTAACGAAGACAGATGACTTCTCCCCGTTGGAGCCCACATTGTGAGGCTGGGGACGGAGAGAGAGGGCACTATCATCACACAGACGCACAAGCACTATCAGTCGGTGATGAATGGTGAAAAACCCCAACATAGTGGATACTTAATAGCTATCAAGCTATGCATTTTTATGATGCTAGGGCGAAAGCGTGTGCCATTTAGAAGTCCCACAACGATGGACAGTCGTCTAGCTATTTTATTTTTAATGCAGCCTCTATGTGCTGCCGTTAATACCACAGGAGGATTTCCTGGTGGTGAATCAGTGCTGTCAGATGCTGCTGGTGTTCTTGGTGTGCTTTCTAAAGGGGAAACATGTACTATAGCTTTACATAAACGGGTGCTCCATCAGTTTTACACATAAAGGTCAATCGCTATGTTTTGTAATGTCTTCTGTAGCTCTGCGTGAGTTTGTCAAGGCTGAGAAAATATCATCATCTCAGCTTAGACGTGGAGACCTAAAATGGACTTCAATTTTTTAACAGAGAGCGAGGTTGTGAGGTTTTGAGGTTGACAGAGTGAGAGCATTTACTGTACCAGGTAGTAAGGGTTTAACGGTAAGATACTATTGGTTGCATGATGGGAATTGTAGGATTCAGAAAAACCGAAACAGTCAGGATATTTCTACGTCTGCTACTTGTGATTTTGACTTTGATTTTTGAAGCTTTGTCTCTTGTGAGTCCCCTAACTGTATAGAACATACTAAATCACCTGAGTGCCCCTTTTAATAATAGTGTCATGATACATTGAGGATGAGGAGTATGCTTATGAAAGGCATACAGTGATAATTACTTGATTTGCTTTTACAGTTATTATAATAATGTGGCATGATTTTACATTCTGAGCAGGTACTGGCTTTCATTTGTGTGTTAAGCAACATCTGTCCACCTATTTCTATAGCAGCGTATATTCTGAAGGGTCACTCGGGGGTTTAAGACAATCCTAGTATGCATTGGGTGTTAGGGACAGGTAATGTTGAGATATATACAAACTCAGAAAAACACAGACTAACTTTTTTTCACAGAGGATATTTTGATATGTCGTTGTAGGAAAAGCACAGCTGTAATTATTAATAACGGTTTCAGGGTTTAGATCCAGGTCTAGATCCAGGTCCAGGTCCAGATCCAGATCCAGGTATATAGTGACTTAGCTTACTGGAATACTTGAATGGAGCAGACCAATCCAAATGTTTTATTTTGTTTTAAGGAAAGGCATAAACATACAAAATGCAGAAGAGAAGAAAGAACGAGAGGGGGAAAAAAAAATAAATAAATAAAATAAAATAAAAAATTACATGTATATGCACATATTATAAAAATGAAAATATGTTCCATACATGTGTGTGTGTATATATATATATATATATATATATAGGCGTATATACATATACAAACAAACAACCAACGAAGATAAAATAATAATAGAAAATAAAAGTAAAGAAATACATAAATAATTATAAAATAAATAAATATATAAAATGAAATTGATTGATTTTAAATAAATAAATTCATTAATTAATAAAATATGTATATAAAATAAATAATTAAATAGGAATATAATGAAATCATAGCAAAAGTCGAGCAGACCAATCCTTAATAGTGTTAGCTCCACCATGTCTATTCATGTGGACTATATACTTTTCACAAGGATGCTATGAGCGGTATACATACACGCACTTTATTTTTACAGGTACAGGCATTTTGAATTGTCTTAGCAGGAAAAGCACAAGTAACATAATTATTTAACTTTATCGTAATTACACCTTCATTCCTTACCTGCCTCGGTCCTTTTTTTTTTTTAGGTTTAACACAACCAGTCCCTGAGACGTCTTTAAGGTCTCTAACACAGTTTTTTTTTACCAATCTGATTGTAATGAATTAGTTCAACTGCAAATAAGTGAATTAATTTAGGTAAATGCCATTTAGCTAATGTCAAGTGTGCTGCCTGTGGAAGGAAGAAGGAAACATTTGGTTATTGTCCCAGTCTGTGGCATTGTCCGGGCCTCCTGACATTTACTTTTACAGATGTGCCTGTTTGGTTAAATGGCTGTGACACTCAAGGGGGAGGGGGGGGGGGGATTGTGGAAGGGGGCGGGGGGGGGCGGGGGGTGTTGCTTATAAGCAGGATGGTTTAAAGAGAAAATGGGAAGGCCTGATGACAGAGACAACATAGGAGTTTGTGCAGCTGTTTTACCGTGATGGATCTATTATCCAGCCATTACAAGATAAATGATCGATCCCTCCCATCCTCCCCTCCTGCACCTTCTGCAAAATTGAAATGAGAACAGAGAGGAGGGCAGGGATGGGAGTGTGTTGAGAAGAAGGAGGATGAGGGCGGGGGGGGGGGGGGGGGGTACTATGATTAGGGGCTAGGTGAGATGCCCATTAATTTAAGAGAAAAAGGAGGGAGGAGAAAGAGAGAGCAGGAGAGGAGCGAACGCGGAAAGGGAGGATAGGCGATAGGCCGACCCCACACCAGGCCATCAATCAAAAAGGCGCACGTTGTCTGTGGCGTGATGACCCAGCACTCCCTGCTTCTCTGGCACCCTAATTAGAATTCATAGCAAAATAGATGCAAGGAAACAGTTTGGGCCCTTCATAATTTTATAGGAAATTTATTGTTATTAGAAGAACCATTTGCTTAGTGTGATTTTTCCATTACCGGCTTGTCACGCAGGGTAGATAATATGGTCGAGGGGTGGGTGGTGGAGGAGGAGGGGGAGGAGGTGTATGAACTCCATAGATTGGGGTGTCAGTTTTGTTGATGGTGCATGTAGTTTACCTTGGAGCTGTGTCTAATGGGGGGAAAGTTGGTAGAGAATGCACAAAGCCTTAGCAGTACAGGATCCACATGCTTAGAAAAAACAGTGCTGCCTGTAAATCGCCGTAGAGACAGAAGAGACCCATTGAAAACACAAGGTGGTAAAAATACATAGTGGACGTTTATATATATATATTCTAACTTACTGCAGAATATGTTGACTGAGATATTAATAAAAACACCCTGCTGTTGTATCTTAAGCTGCTGAGAAGCTACTCTAACATGATTTTGTTTATACTGGATGTCAGAAGAACTCGCAATAACAAATACCGACGAATAAATGTTGCTGTGAATAGTTTTAATTGGATCTACTCTCTGTTTTTTCTCTATAAAAAACCCCCACAACATACACCATATTCAGCTCAAATCAAAGAAAAATAACATTTAAAGTGCAGCATCTCTTTCCAGCAATGAAAATTTTGCTGTTTTTGCTTTGTGTTAGGGAGGTGGTTGAAATCTCAAGAGCTGGATCAAACTCGCCGAGATACCAATCATAGACTGTATAAAAGAAATGGACGTAACATCCGTGACGTCACCCATTGGTTTGTGGACTGCTGCTCAGAAGCCAATAGTTTCGAATCTAGGCAGCGCCAGCTTGAAAATTTCAGGTGCATGCTGGGAAAAATAAAAACACGGATTCTACTTATATGGGCATGAGGCGGAGCGGGAGAGGTTGCTATGGTTGCGAGGGCTGGATCTCGAGGACATTGGTCAATCAACCTGTCAATCAGGACGTAGCCACGCCCTAATGCATACCCTGCTTTATCGTCACATATAAAATCAGGGAGGCCAAAATGTCCCAAATGAACATCATGCTGCATTGAAGAAGGCTTTAAACTAGCGATTGAGACCATAAACACATTTTGAAAACGTTTACTGAGGTTAGAAATCAAGTGAGAAGTTGGTGAATTCTCCATTGACTTGTATAGAGACGGTCGCCCCCTGGTGGCCTTTTGATAGAATGCAGTTCTAAGTTACTTCCTTGTTGGCTTCATTTCAAAGGACCAGAACTCCTCGCCTGGTACCAATACACCTTTTCCACAGCATTTTAACTTATAACTGGGGAAGCTCATGTGTAACTAATAATATTAAATAATTAATGATGGCTGTGTTCTACTTGAATGTCCAATTAAGCCAGTTTGGTCGTGAAACTATCACACCGGACTCCAATCCAGCCATTATTAAAAGTCCCCTATTTAACACTTTGCTGGTGTTTTTATTTGAAATCTTGACATCTGTGAGAAGATATTTTGTGGTTTTAACTACAAAAAACATCAAAATAGTCAAAATATCTCCTCTCTTGAGCTTCTCTGTTATGTGTCTGCTTAATGTCTCTCTCTTCTGATTGACTCACTGTTTTCTGAGTGACACAAACCCAGGCCAACCACAGGTAACAGATTAATTATAGTGCTCTTTAGCTACTGTAGGTAAAACTAAGGCTCTGGGTAAAACTCACTAGAAAATTGTGATGGCCACCGCTGAGGATAATGCAATGTTAAATTTACTTCCTGACACCCAACAGCTGCACAAAAACCACAGCATTTCCTCTACTGTCTGTCTCTCCTCTGCTCCGTCCTCTGTGTGTGTCTGTGTGTGTCTGTCTGTGTCTGTGTGTCTGTGTGTCTGTGTGTGTGTGTGTGTGTGTGTGTGTGTGTGTGTGTGTGTGTGTGTGTGTGTGTGTGTGTGTGTGTGTGTGTAGGAGCTAAAGCAGAGCAGAGGAGAGAAACTAAATGACAGAAAATCACAGTATAGACTCTCACACTGAACTAAAATGAAACAAGTGTAGATAAATAACATAGAGAAACATATTTTGTGTCTTTCCGGAGGGGCAGGGAGTCCCAATGGAGGGTTGGGCCTCCTTCAAGGCAAATAGTTATCATATCACAGCCTTTTGAAAATCTATAAAGGCTTGTGTAGATGCACAGATTCTGAATACAGGCTGTGGGCATTTATCTGTGTACTGAGTGATGCTTTCACTGTATTTATGTAGCAGCTAAATCTGCTTTATAATCAAAAAATAAATGGAAATGTCTCTTTTTGCAATATAAGACGAGGATAGCGGATAGATGCAGTAACATATACCTTACTGCAAACTTTCATTTATTTGTTGTGGGTTTTTTTTGTACTTTGGGTGGATTCAACCCTTTTAAATATTTTACTGAGAGCAATTGAAGACAACAAAGGACCCTAAATGGGTGACATCACCTGCACCTCTTACTCAAAAGCGGTAAACTACCACTTTTACATCTAGGTTGTTTTTTTATCATGTGTGAAATTTTCATTTCCTTTTCCTTTTTAATTATTATTTCACTCGAGCAGAATTTAGTCTTTAAGGAAAAACTCATTAGATACAGTTTTAGACGAGTGCGCTGTTTACACTCACTGCATGTCATCACAGAAACGCTGCAGAGATATATAATTACATATTTACATTCAGGTTGACCTAAAATGTGTAAACCAAATAAAAACACTTCTTTTTATATATATTGTTATTACAGCAGCTGTCAAGAGATATGTCTTTCTTTTAATCTATCAATAGATGATAATTATGTACCATAACATTTTAAAAAACTGTAAGTATTACCTGGTAGAGTTTGCAGTTGAATGCACCTGGAAGTCTCAGTAAATATAACATTCATCAGTGTGATACCATAAAAGCTACTTGTGTGACCCGTGCATATGTAATACTGTGTGAATGTCAGAGAGGAGAATCATCATTTAGATTTAAAGTCCACGATTCTCAGTGTATCTACAGACGACAGCAGCCATGCACATACACATTTCATACACTCGAGCACACACACACACACACACACACACACACACACACACACACACACACACACACACACACACACACACACACACACACGTGCACACACAATCAATGCAGGCTCATGACAATGCTGATGGGTAAATGCAACGGGTTCCCACAGGGCCACCAGGGGCCAGAAGGCTTTAATTGGGAAGACCAGATTCTGCTCCCTTTCTCTTCTTCTTCTTCACCCTCGCCTGCCCATGATAATGCTGTTTGCATATTAATACACTGCCATGTCACTCACTCAGTCTCACAGTCAGTCAGTCAGCCAGCCAGCAGGCAGTAGGGAGGAGGCGGTGATGGTGGTGGTGGGGGGGTAGGGGGGGTTTGGTAGGAGGGGAGGGGGAACATGCAACAGCCAAATGGGTTTTTTCCTTCTACCAATAAAACATACTTGATTATTGCCTCTCTCAGCTGCTGCTTCCTCCTTGTTCTCTTTTCCCCTGGAATTGAACTTAAAATGAGTTTTTTGCACCTTTAGAAAAAAAAAGAAAAGAAGTGTTTTTTCTTTTTATGGAGGAAAATATAAGAAACACTCTCATTGATGGGTTTTATTTCATAGGTTTGTGTAAATTAAAGTCAGTTAAAACTTTTAAGCGCAAACATTTTACTTCTAATTATCAACTACTTAGAGGCTGAACTGTGTGTATCGTAATCAAAGTTGTAAATTAGTATTGTTTTTTTTACCCCCCCAAGTGCTATATTAGTACTTTTGTTTTCTGACCAGTGTTATATCTTTTAACCTGTGTTGTATTTCTCCAGAGTTTGTATATTAAGGCTTGTTTAAAAGATAAAGTATTTGTTCAATTAGTTTAACAGATCAGCTACAGATCCTTATAACTATGCTAATATAGAGAGATGGAAAGGAACAGAAACAGTAGGATTTCCTTCATGAGTCTGTTTCTCTTTGTTCTCTTCCTTCCCTTCATCCTTCCCTTACTTGCAGCTGGTGGCCGGCAGCGTGGTCATGGCCTTCGAGGAAGTGTGTCCGGATCGCATTGACCTGATCCATAAGAACTACAGAAAGCTGTGCAACCTGCTGGTGGACGTGGAGGAGTGGGGACAGGTGGTCATCATCTCCATGTTGACGCGTTATGCCAGGACGCAGTTTACCAGTCCTTGGAAAGAGGTGAGGCATTCGTCACGGTGATGATTAAAGGGCATCCAGATCCATAAAGTGGCAAAGTGGCATCATATCATCAATCAATCTTTATTTGTACTTTACACATAGAGCAGGTCTAAACCGAACTCTTCAGGTTTTAACTTTAAAGAGACCCAACATTCCCACATGAGCAACAGTGGCAAGAAAAAACTCCCTTTTAACAGGAAGAACCCTCAGAACCAGACTCAGAGTGGGAGAACATCTGCCTCGAACGGTTGGGGTTGAGAGGAGAGAAAGGAAGGAGAGAGGAGAGAGAGGAAGGATAGGAGAGAGAGAGAGAGAGAGGAAGGAGAGGAAGGAGAGGAGAGAGAGGAAGGAGAGGAGAGAGAGGAAGGAGAGGAGAGAGAGAGAAGGAGAGGAGAGAGAGGAAGGAGAGGAGAGAGAGAGAAGGAGAGGAGAGAGAGAGAAGGAGAGGAGAGAGAGGAAGGAGAGGATAGAGGAGAGAGAGAGGAAGGATAGAGGAGAGAGAGAGGAAGAAGAGGAGAAGAGAGAGAGGAAGGAGAGGAGAGAGAGGAAGGAGAGGAGAGAGAGAGAGAAGGAAGGAAGGAGAGGAGAGAGAGAGAGGAAGGAGAGGAGAGAGAGAGGAAGGAGAGAGAGAGGAAGGAGAGGAAGGAGAGCAGAGAGAGGAAGGAAGGAGAGGAGAGAGAGGAAGGACAGAGGAAGGAGAGGAGAGAGAGGAGAGAGGAGAGAGGAGAGGAGAGGAGAGAGAGGAGAGGAGAGAGGAGAGAGAGAGGAAGGAGAGGAGAGAGAGAGAGAGAGGAAGGAGAGGAGAGAGAGAGAGAGGAAGGAGAGGAGAGAGAGGAAGGAGAGGAGAGAGAGAGGAAGGAGAGGAGAGAGAGAGGAAGGAGAGGAGAGAGAGAGGAAGGAGAGGAGAGGAGAGAGAGGAAGGAGAGGAGAGAGAGGAAGAGGAGGAGAGAGAGGAAGAGGAGGAGAGAGAGAGGAAGGAGAGGAGAGGAAGGATAGAGGAGAGAGAGAGGAAGGAGAGGAGAGGAAGGATAGAGGAGAGAGAGAGAGGAAGGAGAGGAGAGAGAGAGGAAGGAGAGGAGAGAGAGGAAGGAGAGGAGAGAGAGAGAGAAGGAGAGGAGAGAAGGAAGGATAGAGGAGAGAAGCACAATGGAAATCAACAATGAAGCATATCGCTTTATAAAAAATGCTTTATCCTTCCGCTCTCTCCTCTCTCTCCTCTGTACCCCAACCGGTCGAGGCAGATGGCCGCCCGCTCTGAGCCCGGTTCTGTCTGAGGTTACTTCCTGTTAAAAGAGTTTTTTCTTGCCACTGTCGCTTAATACTGCTCATGTGGGAATGTTGGGTCTCTTTAAATACATATACATATTGATTGATTTAGAAAGCAGGCTAGCTGGATTATAGTGGCTACAGTTATCATGCTAACATGCTAACTAACCCCTTAGCTGCTAGAATTACAACACATATCAAATGTAAAAGCCTTCCTCAGTAAATTGTGAGTGCAGCTATTTGACTATAAAGGATAAGTTTATATAGAGGGATAATCTATATTCTTGTTATTGTTAATAAATCCCATGAAAACCAACAATATACTGATCCTATTGTTGCATTTGGGGATATTTTCCACTTATAGTGCATTATCTATTATCAATATTTTCTTTTCTTTCTTCCTTTTTCTTTTCTTTCTTTTACCTAAAATTGTTTTGTGTGTTGCTGTTTATCTTTCTTGGCATAATTGTAAATGTAAATTCCTCCTTAATGGTCTTTTGAGGTAAAATAAAGGTTAATAAATCCTGCGGCTTTAAATAGTCACCAATAGAGCGCCAAATGTGTATTAATACGCCAGAGAAAATAGTCCCCAACAAATGCATTATTTACTACCTTATGACTAGAGTTTCCTAAAACCACTTTGCATAAAATTGTGTTAGAAAAATTGTGCAGATAAAAAAAATTAACATTATGTTTTTTCACTAATTATTAAAGATTAATGTCGTCAGTAAGAAGTCAGAAAGTACTGAGAGGTGCATTAAAGTGTTGCTACTGTAGATTTGAAGAAAGAAAAATAAAGAATAACACCAGCAGCGTTATCCTTCTCTAAAACTATAATGCTAAAAATGTATAAAGATGAAAAATGTATAAATTAAATGTCATTCAGCTCTTATTTTTAGTCATAATTTAGTTCAACTCTTGTTTTTTACATTTCTAGTCATCAGGCTTTTTAATTAAATCTATATATATATATGAGACATTTCACAAACTTATTGATGCATTGAAAATATATAGTTTCTCTCACCAAACTACTTTTTAAATGTAATTAAAAGAAAATGTTTCCCAGCTTGGTGTGCTTGTATTATAACCCTGTCTATGTCTGAGGCTCCGCTCCTCACAAAGTTTAGTACAGTATCTTGATGTGTGTTGTTGTTTCTGTGTTTCAGGGCGCTGAGTTCGATGAGAACAACGACAAGACGTTCTACGACTCCGACTCCGAGGAGAAATCGGGCCAGACGGACGCCAAGCCTTACATCATGGATCCAGATCACAGACTGCTGCTCAGAAACACCAAACCTCTACTGCAGAGCAGGAACACTGCTGTGAGTTAGTCGGACACTTAAACACAGACGTAAACATCCATCTCTAAGAGTCGGAGACGAGTCGGAGGAGAATAAACACACACCTGAAATGAGGCTGATTGAAATTCATTGTTAAAGAGCAGGGAGAGTGGTGTGTGTGTGTGTGTGTGTGTGTGTGTGTGTGTGTGTGTGTGTGCGTGTGCGTGTGCGTGTGTGTTAACCTGTTGAGAGGTATAAACAGCATTGATCAAGATGTCTGAGTGCAGCCTCTGCTTGCATCTCACTTCTGTTTCAGAAATAAAAGATACACAACTACTACCACCGCAGCCCCGTATAGACACACACACACACACACACACACACACACACACACACACACTTTTAAATTCACTTCAGAGCAATAATGAATTACTGGATGCATTTTTTTTATACACAAATGCATCAAACACACCTGGACGCACAACACAAAGGCATAGAAAAACACACACACACACACACACACACACACACACACACACACACACACCACACACACACACACACACACACACACACACACCTGCTGTAGTGTACCTCGAAGATTGGAAAAAAAAAAAAAAAAAAAAAACCCTCAACAACAACATAGTGAGTGCAGATCTCCATCACCCAGGAGTCTCAAGGTCTCTGTCGCTGTGTAGCAGCGGGAGGAAAAAATGCTCCCAAATGAAAGTGTTGATTAAAATGTGACATGCTGTGTCTTTACTCGAGACAACACAGTGACATCCTCCATCTTCATACACGCCTGAACCCTTTCATTCTGCCTGCAACGATGGACACACGTCCCCCTGCTATTTAAAGCTCCGCTGAAAAATTACCTTTATAGAGTCATGTCATGAGTGCCTTCGTGGAGCCGTAAGAAATGCTCGTGAAGCAAGGTGTTTTACTTCAACCTGGGTAGACAGATGGTTATATGATGTGGTCGGTGTGATGATGATGATGATGATAATAATAAAGCATTTAAAAAGTTAGAAAAGTGCTTTTTGAAGTGTTTGAAAAAGCATATGATTGAGGAATATTAACATATGGAGTAAAAAACTGGAGCACATGCTGGAGAATGGTTAAAAATGAAACAAACAGAAGAATGAAATATAGTAGAAATTTAAGATATTACCAAGAAGTGAGTGTAGGAAATTATGTTTTTAAGAATCATTAAAGTAATATTTGAATTATTTAAATGTCTGACTGTGTTGTTGGCGGCTGTGGCTCAGGAGCTAGAGCGGTCGTCCTCCAATTGGAAGATTGGGGGTTCAGTTCCCGGCTCCTCCATTCCGCATGTCGATGTGTCCTTGGGCAAGGCACTTAACCCCAAATTGCTGCGCCAACGGTGTGTGAATGTGAATGAATGGTTAACTTCCCCCTGATGAGCAGGTTGGCACCCTGCATGGTAGCTCCTGCCATCAGTGTATGAATGGGTGAGTGACATGTAATGTACTTTGAGTGGTCGTAAAGACTAGAAAGGTGCTATATAAGTACAGTCCATTTACCATTTGATGTGTTTTTAGGTGGTGATGTCCGTCGCTCAGCTCTACTGGCATCTGGCCCCAAAACATGAAGTCAGCATCGTCACCAAGTCACTGGTTCGGCTCCTGAGGAGTCACAGGTAAGTAACCCAAATAAAATAAACTACATCTGCTTTTTTGCCTGGATGGATAGTTTATAATCCACCTTTGATGCTGTATCTTTATGTCCTTTATGTCCATGTTGCTGCTGCTGCTGTTAATAATGAGTATGTTGTTTCTGTTTTGCTCAGAGAGGTGCAGTACATTGTGCTTCAGAATATCGCCACCATGTCCATTCAGAGGAAGGTGAGTCTGTTTTTGTGGACAGCAGAACAGGAAGTTTGTCTTGCATTGACTGATGCCGTTTTATAACCTGAGTCGTCTTCTCCACACAGGGAATGTTTGAGCCGTACATGAAGAGTTTTTATGTGAGATCTACAGATGCCTCTCATATCAAAACACTGAAGGTAACTACCAGTTTATTGTGTGCATTATGAGCATACTGTAACAATAGATGGACTCAAATATGGGTCGGTGAGAGTCTGAGCTTTTGAAATGAAGTTTTGAAATGAATTTACAGCCTTTGATTTGAAAATAATCTTTAACCCTTAAACAGACAACGTGCACCAGGAGATACAGACTCTTTAACCTTCCTGTTGTCCTCCCGGGTCCTTCCTTCCTTCCTTCATCTGTCCTTCCTTCCTTCCTTCCTTCCTTCCTTCCTTCCTTCCTTCCTTCCTTCCTTCACCTGTCCGTCCTTCCTTCCTTCCTTCCTTCCTTCCTCAGATCTAACTTCAGCTGTTAGGGTAAATGTTCCCTCCTTCTGTCCTTTCTTCCTTCCTTCATCTGTCCTTCCTTCCCTTCCTCCCTCCTTTCCTTCCTTCTTCTCCCTTCCTTCCTTCCCTTCCTCCCTCCTTTCCTTCCTTCCTTCCTTCCTCCCTCCTTCCTTTCCTTCCTTCTTCCTCCCTTCCTTCCCTTCCTCCCTCCTTTCCTTCCTTCTTCCCTCCTTTCCTTCCTACCTTCCTTCCTTCCTCCCTCCCTCCTTCCTTTCCTTCCTTCTTCCTTCCTTCCTTCCCTTCCTCCCTCCTTCCTTTCCTTCCTTCTTCCTCCCTTGCTTCCCTTCCTTCCTTCTTTCCTTCATTCCTTCCTTACTTGAGGTGCAAATGACATAACTAGTAAGGTCTGTTTAAGGGTTAAACTTGTGGAGGAACTGTGCAGGAGAAATTCAAGTTTGTAAATGTGTAGAAATGAATGGGAGTGGATGGAGGAAGAAATTGTGGACAAATGGTGAGTTTACACAAAGATGAGAAAGTTAACAGTATGATTTTTTTTTTTGTGGTGCTAAACAGAACAGTACAGGAGTTTTTTGACATGAGACAAACAGGACATATGTATAAAATAAATGGCACGGCAACAGTATAGCACTAATTCAGTTGTTAGACATTAAATCAAGAAAAGGTTGCCAGATTTTAAAAAAAGGTTTCTACTTTAGCAGATATAATGTACCTGATTTTCTCCAATACATTTCCCAGTTCTCTCTACCATATTTCTAATGTAGGAGCCCTTTCAGATTTTCAAGACCTGTAAAATTAGCTTTCTGGCTAGCAATGTTGAAAGGGAAATAGCCTTATTAGCTTCACAACTACTTTTCACATTGTCTGGATTGGCCACCCCGAACAACACGGTGAATGGGTCTGGGTTACATGGATGATTAAAGGCTTTAGTGAAGAACTCAAACAAGCCGCCCCAGAGTGATTGTAGCTCATGACATGACAAGAATAAGTGGGAACAGTATGATTTTCTTGGTTGTAAAATCAAGGGTGAAAGTGTGGGAACTCTGTGAATTTACTTTAACTATTAGTTAAGTTTTAAATAAAAACAAATAATTCAAACGCTTCAATATTTAATATATTTACACAGTTTAATTTCTCCCACAGTTTTTGAAAGTGTTTCTGAATATAATTTCTCAAGCTCAAAATCACATTGGCACTTACATGAGCCCATCAATACAACCCCCAACCCATAAATACTTCCCTCTTTATGATGTTTTTTGCAGTTGGAGATCCTGACCAACCTCGCCAATGAAGCCAACATCTCCACCATCCTGAGAGAATTCCAGGTTTGTCTCCTAATGATTACTAATAATTAATATCAACAGTCAAGGGTCAGTGCCTAGTTTGATATTTTAGCCTTATACTCTTTATTCTTCTCTCATCATTGTCTTCATTCAGACCTATGTGAAGAGCCAGGACAAAGCGTTTGCGGCATCCACCATCCAGGCCATCGGCAGGTGTGCCACCAACATCACCGAGGTGACGGACACCTGTCTCAACGGTCTGGTGCTGCTGCTTTCCAACAGAGACGGTAAAAATGCTTTTAATGAGTTCCAATGTCTGTGGTTGCCCATTGTCTCCAAGTGTTTGACTTCCTGAGTCTATTGTGAGAAGTTAATGTTTGTGTTTGCAGAGACCGTGGTGGCCGAGAGTGTGGTGGTGATCAAGAAGTTGCTTCAGACACAGCCGACCCAGCACAGCGAGATCATTAAACACATGGCCAAGCTCTTCGACAACATCACTGTACGAATCATCTTAAAGGTCCATTTATGCTCAATGTTAGATACGGATACGGATATGGACAGAGCCTTCTGTCCGTGCTCTGCGTTCATTTCGTCCGTATTTCTGCAAGTTTTCATAAAGCTTACGGATACAGACCAAACGGAGCAGTACCACCGGAAACCACGAGGGGGCAGTGTTGCTGTCACTACTCGATACGTAGCTCTAGTGAGACAAGAAGAAGAAATAACACTGGAGGAACTTTTTGAATAAAGGTTTTGCGAGTTGGTTAGAAACTTTAAACATATTGTTTTTGTCTTTTATGCAAGAGGAACATTATCAATATCTCCTCCACCTTGTTTTTGACTCGGTGCTGCCCCCTGGTGGATGTATTGGTTAACATCCATGCCAACGTAAAGCATGCATGAGCGTAAAGTATGTGAGCAGTGACGGTAACATCGTTTGAAACGGACGGATACATTTTCGTACATCCGTTGAGCATAAATGGGCCCTAACACCAATCATCTCCTGTTTTTAAAATAAATGATCCAAAAACATCAGGACCATTAACAACATAGGAATCGCTGCTTATTTGTTCTTTGTCGCCCCAAAACCTGCAGGTTCCCATGGCCCGAGCCAGCATCCTGTGGCTGATGGGAGAGTACTGCGAGAGGGTGCCAAAGATTGCACCTGATGTACTCCGGAAGATGGCGAAGACTTTCACAGCAGAGGAGGACATTGTGAAGCTGCAGATCGTCAACCTAGCGGCTAAACTCTACCTGACCAACTCCAAGCAGGTACATAACAAAACTCCTACAGGCCTGCAGGAGAGTTTCATTGTTAGGAAATAAAGTCCAGGATTAAAAATGGTCCAAGTTTCCTCTTATCTAAAGTTTTTATTCCTCAAGACACAGCAGGAATTTGAAACACTTCTGCGACTCTTGAGTTAAATGCCGGAGTTTAAATATAGAGCGGGGCGAATGAGACAGCTTTAACGTAATGGTGCATCTCGTACTGCTGCTCGGTGTCCACAGGCCCATTCGCTTAGATGGGGTGATTTTGGCATCTGAGCCGGGTTTATGAGGCCAGACGGCGCCTCCTCAAACGAGCACATCATTACACCTCTTGCTCCCAGTAATGTGTCGGGAAGGAGAGAGAAGGAGAGACACAAAGAGACACAAAGACAATGCAGGAATAAGCAGGAACTGTGTAGTGTTCAGCTGGAGCCAAGAGACTGTTGCCATAGCTTCACACAAAGACGAAGCACCGGGAAGCAACTAGTCTGACTCTGTCAACAAAAGTTCAAAAATACATCTAACAGCCCCCCTAAAACCTCCTCAATCAACTTGTCAACTCAAGACTGAAACTCTACACACACACAAGGGTAGAGTAGAGTGGTATTGATCTTCTCATGTGACTCTCTGGAAGACAACACATAAGCATACTTCCCCAAAATGTCAAACTCTTCCTTTTTATGGGCTTCTCTTTTTCCATGTTAAGAGAACCTCATTGCACTTCTTCTTTGTTTATTGTGTTTTTTTAAAGAGATAAAATACTTACAGAACAAATTCCCCCCACCCTCACCTCCAAAAAGTAATTAAAAGAGATGCACAGAGGGAACAAAAATAAATGTAACCCTGACAGTGACAGTACAAACAGTATTGATCGTTTCAGCAAAAAACTGAAATATCATGTTTTCTATTCAATGCATTCTGGCCAAAATCTGGCACCTACATTACCCACAATGCAACTAAACCACCAGCAGCTTGCTCAGTGATTCAGGTGTGTGATGATATATGGCAGCTAATGTAACCTGAAGCTGCTGGCCTCAAGCAGAGATGAGGAGCGGGCTACAAAAGTCACTTCTTTCTAACATCACACCTCCAAAATCATGACTCTGGACTCAAGTCACATCACTTCAGACAGACTTCAGTCCTTTTGAAGCAATTAAAGACTTTAAACAACCATCTTCACATATGCATTAGTACCAAACACCTGGAAACAGAATTTGATGTGTGAAATCGGCGTTAAAGTTTCATAAACATCATCCATCCATCTTGATCCTATGTCATCTCACTCTCCTGATCTCTCTTCCTCCCTCTGCCCTCTCTCTCTGCCTCCCAGACCAAGCTGCTGACCCAGTACATCCTGAACCTCGGCAAATACGATCAGAACTACGACATCAGAGACCGCACTCGCTTCATAAGACAGCTGATCGTGCCAAACGAGAAGAGCGGCGCCCTCAACAAGTACGCTCGGCGCATCCTGCTGGCCTCCAAACCGGCCCCGGTGCTCGAGTCTGCCTTCAAAGGTACTTCTTATATTCATGAGGTCAAACTCTTATTCTTCTTATTCTAAATCACATAAATACCCTAAATAGGGAGAAAATTTGAGATTAAACACTCACTCTCCCTCCTTTGTCTGTTTGTTAATACGTCGAGGAATCACCTGAATGCATATTAACGGTCTTCTATTTCACATCTAGCGGCTCTATTTCCTGTAGTATGCAAAGTTGATTCAGACGGTGGTTTTATTATTCTGGTGTGTCTGTCTCTGAAGGGCAGTTAGGTCAGACCCCTTTACCTAGGACTAATGAGATGGGTAAATTATTGAGCTAATGCTAACCTTTTTCAGACACTGAGAAGGGGGGGAAAAAAATCTGCCTCATTTAGCTGTCTCTTCTCTTTCTCGTTCTCTCTCCCTCTCTCCCTCAGTTTTTTATCCCAAAAGGGACCAAAAAAAAAACCCCTGCCTCCTCCAACATTAAAATTCAGAGGCAGTTTGCAGCTACTGGATGTTTATGGAAAGCGTTAACCACTCCTGTCATTCTTAATATTCACAACTCAAGTCTTTTCTGTCCTTTTTTTTTTTTTTTTTTAGTTTTTAGAGCACACACCTCTCAATATGCACAGACACTGATTACCTTCCTGTGTTCACCTCCTGGGAGAAAGAAGAGTGTATGATATTAAATGCATGCATCCTCTCAAATGCTTAAATATCATATTAAAGCTCTCAGTGTTACATTTAACCATCGACTCCCTCATTAAAGATACACTGAGGTGACTTTGAACCTCTCATTTCTTCACCACTCACTGGAAAATCCATTAAAAAAATAAAAGATAATACACTTCCTCTCCTCTTTTGACCTCTCTCATCTTCTCAACCAAGTGCTTTTTTTTGTTTTTTCATTTATTTTGTCTACTTTACTCTTCTCTCAGATAGAGATCGTTTCCAACTGGGCACCCTCTCCCACAGTCTGAATATCAAAGCCAGTGGATACCAGGAGCTGTCGGACTGGCCGGCTGTTGCTCCTGACCAGTCTGTGAGGAACGTGGAAGTCATTGAACCAGTAAGTGATCTACCTTTCTTACACAATCCTTTTATTTTGAAGGGTTAAACTGAATACTCTGCTTATTTTGAACTCAAATCCTCACTTTCGGCTTCTCTGTTAAAACCATAGACTGTATAAAAGAAATGGACGTAACATCCGTGACGTCACCCATTGGTTTGTGGACTGCTGCTCGGAAGCCAATAGTTTAGAATCTAGGCAGCGCCATCTTGAAAATTTCAGGTGCATGCTGGGAAAAATTAAAACACGGATTCCACTTATAAGGGCATGAGGCGGGGCCATGGGCGGAGCGGGGAGGTTGCTATGGTTGCGAGGGCTGGATCTTGAGGACATTGGTCAATCAAATGCATACCCTGCTTTATCGTCAAATATAAAATCAGGGAGGCCAAAATGTCCCAAATGAACATCATACTGCATTGAAGAAGGCTTTAAACTAGCGATTGAGACCATAAACACATTTTGAAAACGTTTACTGAGGTTAGAAATCAAGTGAGAAGTTGGTGAATTCTCCATTGACTTGTATAGAGACGGTCGCCCCCTGGTGGCCTTTTGATAGAATGCAGTTCTAAGTTACTTCCGCATTGGCCTCATTTCAGAGGACCAGAACTCCCCGCCTGGTTAAAACACAGTGAGAAATGTGTCACTGCTGTGGGCGTTATTATACAAAAATTTTCTTTGTAATATGACATTGTGCTAAAAATACAGAGATTGCGGATACATATTATGACAATCTGGTGTCTGTAGTGTTGAGAAAAGCATCATCAAACACTGTGGTTGCTTATAAATTCATTATAAATCATGTTAAAGATGTTTTTCTTACATTACAACTTTAAAGAGAAAAGTGGCTGAAACAACAAGCAGCACACTTTCAAAAAGGCTCATTAATAATTGTGCATCAACCTAACATCAGGGGGCATGACCACCACCACTCACGAGCGCTCATTCAGCACTACTAAACCAAATGAAGTGCCTGTTTTTTGAATTGAAGTCAGGCATAATAAACACGAGCGGTAGATTCATTACCTGTTTTAATATCTCTCCTCGTTGACATCATCCAGGGTGACTCTTGTCTAAATATAAAGTCCCAACAGACCAGTGATTGGAAAACTCAGAGAAGACACAACGGATGTTATCATATCACCTAATTTATAAAAAACAAATTGCAGGAAAATGTGGTTTTGGTATCATAGCAACATTGAATAAATGTCGTGGTCCTCCAGAAATAGTTAAAACACTTGTTGATGAAGATGTGATGCAAGGGAAATGTATTTGTAGCTTCAACATTGAGGTAATTAAAGGTGTTTTAATATAGAAGCATTTAGAGTATTTAAGACTGTTAGGTGTCTGGTTCATTTAGGCAGATGTGAAAGCTCCCAATTAAACTCTGGTGTGGTCTAAACAGGCGGACTCAGATTGAATCCTATTGAACTCTGGTCTGAAAGCAAAGCAGACGAGCCACGTGATTGTGTGATAGTGTCTGTGTGGTTTTATTTGTCATACATGAAGATCACTCACCTTTCGGCGAAATTGAAACCGTTTTGAAACCAAAATAGATGACCTACGTGAATCGTGAATCTAGATAAGATTTTATAAAAGAAACACAAAGAAACATGAAATAATGCAGATAAATAGGATTAGAAAATAAAACTGAATCTAAAATGAGTATACTGAGACATTTTAAACCTCAATTTAAAAGCCAGTAAGGAGTCTGACGTGTCAATACTTTAACCCTCCTGTTGTCCTCCAGTCGAGGAAGGAAGGAAAGGAGGAAGGGAGGGAGGAAGGACGGAGGAAAGAAGAAAGGAGGGAGGGAGGGAGGGAGGAAGGAAGTAAGGAGGGAAGGAAGTAAGGGAGGAAAGGAAGGAAAGAAGAAAGGAGGGAGGGAGAGAGGGAGAAGGAAGGAAGGAGGGAAGGAAGTAAGGGAGGAAAGAAAGAAGGAAGGACGGAGGAAAGAAGAAAGGAGGGAGGGAGGAAGGAAAAAAGAAGGAAGGAGGGAAGGAAGTAAGGGAGGAAAGGAAAGAAGGGAGGGAGGAAGGAAAGGAAGGAAGGATGGAGGAAAGGAGGGAGGGAGGGAGAAAGAAGGAAGGGAGGAAGGAAAGAAGGAAGGAAGGAGGGAAGGAAGTAAGGGAGGAAAGGAAAGAAGGGAGGGAGGAAGGAAAGGAAGGAAGGAAGGGAGGAAGAAAGGAAAGAAGGACAGAGTAAAGAAGGAAGGTAGGGGGGAGGAAAGAAAGAACAACATGATGATTTTCCCTCCATGAGACGAGATGATTCTTTCTTCTATTGAGTAAAATACTTTTTTTTTTTCTTAACTTCTCAGAGTTCGATGGATAAACGCCTCTTTGGTTTCCATTCAGCTCAATGACAAGAACTTTCTGTCCTTTTTGTTAAAAGTTAAAGCAGAAATGAAAAGACTTTATTTTTCAGTGAAGAACTATTAAGAGTATTACGAGTATTGATTCACTTTTTTCTCTCGGCGGCGGCTTGAAGTTTATCACAG
>JAJDFG010000842.1:0-32500 GCA_021039105.1 Scomber colias
CCTTCCTTCCATCTGTTCTTCCTCCCTCCCTTCTTCTCTCCTCCCTTCCTTCTTTCCTTCCTCCATCCCCCTTTCTTCTTCCTTCCTTCCTTCTTTCTTCCCTTCCTCCCTCCCTCCTTCTCTCTTTCTTTCCTCCCCCCTACCATCCTTCCTTCCTTCCTTTCATCCATCCTTCCTTCCTTCCTCCCTCCCTTCCTACCTCCCTTCCATCATTCCTCCCTCCTTCCTTCCTCCCTTCCATCATTCCTTCCTTCAGCATTTCAATGAGTGCCCTATAAAGGGTTAAGGAATCATTACTGTGTTGAGTTTAGTGATGAGTGCGTACAGACTCGTATCCTCTGGTGTATCCTCTGGTGTGTAAGATGATGGACTTACTGTTTCGGTCGCAGCAGCATCGGTTGAAGCAGCCGGAGCTTTAAACCTTCCTGCCAGTTCAGCCACAGAGCGCCGGGATGGAGCCTCCTCCTGCCGGCAGGAACCACATACAGGTAAACACCAACGACTCTGGACTGATCATCATTTAATAATACTATTACCTCTACTATTACCTCTACTATTACCTCTACTATTACTGCTACTATTACCTCTACTATTACTGCTACTATTACCTCTACTATTACCTCTACTATTACCTCTACTATTACCTCTACTATTACCTCTACTATTACCTCTACTATTACCTCTACTATTACCTCTACTATTACCTCTACTACTACCTCTACTATTACCTCTACTATTACCTCTACTATTACCTCTACTATTACCTCTACTACTACCTCTACTATCACCTCTACTATTACTGCTACTATTACCTCTACTATTACCTCTACTATTACCTCTACTACTACCTCTACTACTACCTCTACTATTACCTCTACTATTACCTCTACTACTACCTCTACTACTACCTCTACTATTACCTCTACTATTACCTCTACTATTACCTCTACTATTACCTCTACTACTACTGCTACTATTACCTCTACTATTACCTCTACTATTACCTCTACTATTACCTCTACTATTACCTCTACTACTACCTCTACTATCACCTCTACTATTACTGCTACTATTACCTCTACTATTACCTCTACTATAACCTCTACTATTACTGCTACTATCACCTCTACTATTACTGCTACTATTACCTCTACTATTACCTCTACTATCACCTCTACTATTACCTCTACTATCACCTCTACTATTACCTCTACTATTACCTCTACTACTACCTCTACTATTACCTCTACTATTACCTCTACTATTACCTCTACTATTACCTCTACTACTACCTCTACTATTACTGCTACTATTACCTCTACTATTACCTCTACTATTACCTCTACTATTACTGCTACTACTACCTCTACTGTTACCTCTACTATTACCTCTACTATTACCGCTACTATTACTGCTACTATTACCTCTACTGTTACCTCTACTATTACCTCTACTGTTACCTCTACTATTACCTCTACTATTACCTCTACTATTACCTCTACTATTACCTCTACTATTACCTCTACTATTACTGCTACTATTACCTCTACTATTACCTCTACTATTACCTCTACTATTACTGCTACTATTACCTCTACTATTACCTCTACTATTACCTCTACTATTACCTCTACTATTACCTCTACTATTACTGCTACTATTACCTCTACTATTACCTCTACTATCACCTCTACTATTACCTCTACTATTACCTCTACTATTACCTCTACTATTACCTCTACTATTACCTCTACTATTACCTCTACTGTTACCTCTACTATTACCTCTACTATTACCTCTACTATTACCTCTACTATTACCTCTACTATTACCTCTACTATTACCTCTACTATCACCTCTACTATTACCTCTACTATTACTGCTACTATTACCTCTACTATTACCTCTACTATTACCTCTACTATTACCTCTACTATTACCTCTACTATTACCTCTACTATTACCTCTACTATTACTGCTACTATTACCTCTACTATTACCTCTACTATTACCTCTACTATTACCTCTACTATTACCTCTGCTACTATTACCTCTACTATTACCTCTACTATTACCTCTACTATTACCTCTACTATTACTGCTACTATTACCTCTACTGTTACCTCTACTATTACCTCTACTATTACCTCTACTATTACCTCTACTATTACCTCTACTATTACTGCTACTATTACCTCTACTATTACCTCTACTATTACCTCTACCTCTACTATTACCTCTACTATTACTGCTACTATTACCTCTACTATTACCTCTACCTCTACTATTACCTCTACTATTACCTCTACTATTACCTCTACTATTACCTCTACTATTACCTCTACTATTACCTCTACTATTACCTCTACTATTACCTCTACTATTACTGCTACTATTACCTCTACTATTACCTCTACTATTACCTCTACTATTACCTCTACTACTACCTCTACTATTACCTCTACTATTACCTCTACTATTACCTCTACTATTACTGCTACTATTACCTCTACTATTACCTCTACTATAACCTCTACTATTACCTCTACTATTACTGCTACTATTACCTCTACTATTACCTCTACTATTACCTCTACTATTACCTCTACTATTACTGCTACTATTACCTCTACTATTACCTCTACTATTACCTCTACCTCTACTATTACCTCTACTATTACTGCTACTATTACCTCTACTATTACCTCTACTATTACCTCTACTACTACCTCTACTATTACCTCTACTATTACCTCTACTATTACCTCTACCTCTACTATTACCTCTACTATTACCTCTACTATTACCTCTACTATTACCTCTACTATTACCTCTACTATTACCTCTACCTCTACTATTACCTCTACTATTACCTCTACTATTACCTCTACTATTACTGCTACTATTACCTCTACTATTACCTCTACCTCTACTATTACCTCTACTATTACCTCTACTATTACTGCTACTATTACTGCTACTATTACCTCTACTATTACCTCTACTATTACTGCTACTATTACTGCTACTATTATCTCTACTATTACTGCTACTATTACCTCTACTATTACCTCTACTATTACCTCTACTATTACCTCTACTATTACCTCTACTATTACCTCTACTATTACCTCTACTATTACTGCTACTATTACCTCTACTATTACCTCTACTATTACTGCTACTATTACCTCTACTATCACCTCTACTATTACCTCTACTATTACCTCTACTATTACCTCTACTATTACCTCTACTATTACCTCTACTATCACCTCTACTATTACCTCTACTATTACCTCTACTATTACTGCTACTATTACCTCTACTATTACCTCTACTATTACCTCTACTATTACCTCTACTATTACTGCTACTATTACCTCTACTATTACCTCTACTATTACCTCTACTATTACCTCTACTATTACTGCTACTATTACCTCTACTATTACTGCTACTATTACCTCTACTATTACCTCTACTATTACTGCTACTATTACCTCTACTATTACCTCTACTATTACCTCTACTATTACCTCTACTATTACTGCTACTATTACCTCTACTATTACCTCTACTATTACTGCTACTATTACTGCTACTATTACCTCTACTATTACCTCTACTATTACCTCTACCTCTACTATTACCTCTACTATTACCTCTACCTCTACTATTACCTCTACTATTACCTCTACTATTACTGCTACTATTACCTCTACTATTACCTCTACTATCACCTCTACTATTACCTCTACTATTACCTCTACTATTACCTCTACTACTACCTCTACTATTACCTCTACTATAACCTCTACTATTACCTCTACTATTACCTCTACTATTACCTCTACTATTACCTCTACTATTACCTCTACTATTACCTCTACTATCACCTCTACTATTACCTCTACTATTACCTCTACTATTACCTCTACTATTACCTCTACTATTACCTCTACTATTACCTCTACTATTACCTCTACTATTACCTCTACCTCTACTATTACCTGTACTGTTACCTCTACTATTACCTCTACTATTACCTCTACTATTACCTCTACTATTACCTCTACTATTACTGCTACTATTACCTCTACTATTACCTCTACTATTACTGCTACTATTACCTCTACTATTACCTCTACTATTACCTCTACTATCACCTCTACTATTACCTCTACTATCACCTCTACTATCACCTCTACTATTACCTCTACTATTACCTCTACTATTACCTCTACTATTACCTCTACTATTACCTCTACTATTACCTCTACCTCTACTATTACCTCTACTATTACCTCTACTATTACCTCTACTATTACCTCTACTATTACCTCTACTATTACCTCTACTATCACCTCTACTATCACCTCTACTATTACCTCTACTATTACCTCTACTATCACCTCTACTATTACCTCTACTATTACCTCTACTGTTACCTCTACTATTACCTCTACTATTACCTCTACTGTTACCTCTACTATTACCTCTACTATTACCTCTACTGTTACCTCTACTATTACCTCTACTATTACCTCTACTATTACCTCTACTATTACCTCTACTATTACCTCTACTATTACCTCTACTATCACCTCTACTATTACCTCTACTATTACTGCTACTATTACCTCTACTATTACCTCTACTATCACCTCTACTATTACCTCTACTATTACCTCTACTATTACCTCTACTATTACCTCTACTATTACTGCTACTATTACCTCTACTATTACCTCTACTATTACCTCTACTACTACCTCTACTATTACCTCTACTATTACCTCTACTATTACTGCTACTACTACCTCTACTATTACCTCTACTATCACCTCTACTATTACCTCTACTATTACCTCTACTATTACCTCTACTATTACCTCTACTATTACCTCTACTATTACCTCTACTATTACCTCTACTATTACCTCTACTATTACTGCTACTATTACCTCTACTATTACCTCTACTATTACTGCTACTATTACCTCTACTATTACCTCTACTATTACCTCTACTATTACCTCTACTATTACCTCTACTATTACCTCTACTATTACCTCTACTATTACTGCTACTATTACCTCTACTATTACCTCTACTATTACCTCTACTATTACCGCTACTATTACCTCTACTATTACCTCTACTATTACCTCTACTATTACTGCTACTATTACCTCTACTATTACCTCTACTATTACCTCTACTATTACCTCTACTATTACCTCTACTATTACCTCTACTATTACTGCTACTATTACCTCTACTATTACCTCTACTATTACCTCTATTATTACCTCTACTATTACCTCTACTATTACCTCTACCTCTACTATTACCTCTACTATTACCTCTACTATTACCTCTACTATTACCTCTACTATTACCTCTACTATTACCTCTACTATTACCTCTACTATTACCTCTACTATTACCTCTACTACTACCTCTACTACTACCTCTACTATTACCTCTACTATTACCTCTACTATTACCTCTACTATTACCTCTACTATTACCTCTACTATTACCTCTACTATTACTGCTACTATTACCTCTACTATTACCTCTACTATTACCTCTACTATTACCTCTACTATCACCTCTACTATTACCTCTACTATTACCTCTACTATTACCTCTACTATTACTGCTACTATTACCTCTACTATTACCTCTACCTCTACTATTACCTCTACTATTACCTCTACTATTACCTCTACCTCTACTATTACCTCTACTATTACCTCTACTATTACTGCTACTATTACCTCTACTATTACCTCTACCTCTACTATTACCTCTACTATTACTGCTACTATTACCTCTACTATTACCTCTACTACTACTATTACCTCTACTATTACCTCTACTATTACCTCTACTATCACCTCTACTATTACCTCTACTATTACCTCTACTATTACCTCTACTATTACTGCTACTATTACCTCTACTATTACCTCTACTATTACCTCTACTATTACCTCTACTATCACCTCTACTATTACCTCTACTATTACCTCTACTATTACCTCTACTATTACCTCTACTATTACTGCTACTATTACCTCTACTATCACCTCTACTATTACTGCTACTATTACCTCTACTATTACCTCTACTACTACCTCTACTATTACCTCTACTATTACTGCTACTATTACCTCTACTATTACCTCTACTATTACTGCTACTATTACCTCTACTATTACTGCTACTATTACCTCTACCTCTACTATTACCTCTACTACTACCTCTACTATTACCTCTACTATTACCTCTACTATTACCTCTACTATCACCTCTACTATTACCTCTACTATTACCTCTACTATTACCTCTACTATTACCTCTACTATTACCTCTACTATTACTGCTACTATTACCTCTACTATTACCTCTACTATTACCTCTACTATTACCTCTACTATTACCTCTACTATTACCTCTACCTCTACTATTACCTCTACTATTACTGCTACTATTACCTCTACTATTACCTCTACTATTACCTCTACCTCTACTATTACCTCTACTATTACCTCTACTATCACCTCTACTATTACTGCTACTATTACCTCTACTATTACCTCTACTATTACCTCTATTATTACCTCTACTATTACCTCTACTACTACCTCTACTATTACCTCTACTACTACCTCTACTATTACCTCTATTATTACCTCTACTATTACCTCTACTATTACCTCTACTATTACCTCTACTATTACCTCTACTATTACCTCTACTGTTACCTCTACTATTACCTCTACTATTACCTCTACTATTACTGCTACTATTACCTCTACTATTACCTCTACTATTACCTCTACTATTACTGCTACTATTACTGCTACTATTACCTCTACTATTACCTCTACTATTACTGCTACTATTACCTCTACTATTACCTCTACTATTACCTCTACTATTACCTCTACTATTACTGCTACTATTACCTCTACTATTACCTCTACTATTACCTCTACTATTACTGCTACTATTACCTATACTATTACCTCTACTATTACTGCTACTATTACTGCTACTATTACCTCTACTATTACCTCTACTATTACCTCTACTACTACCTCTACTATTACCTCTACTACTACCTCTACTATTACCTCTACTATTACCTCTACTATTACCTCTACTATTACCTCTACTATCACCTCTACTATTACCTCTACTATTACCTCTACTATTACCTCTACTATTATCTCTACTATTACTGCTACTATTACTGCTACTATTACCTCTACTATTACCTCTACTATTACCTCTACCTCTACTATTACCTCTACTATTACCTCTACTATTACTGCTACTATTACCTCTACTATTACCTCTACTATTACCTCTACTATTACCTCTACTATCACCTCTACTATTACCTCTACTATTACCTCTACTATTACCTCTACTATTACCTCTACTATTACCTCTACTATTACCGCTACTATTACCTCTACTATTACCTCTACCTCTACTATTACCTCTACTATTACCTCTACTATTACTGCTACTATTACCTCTACTATTACCTCTACTATTACCTCTACTACTACCTCTACTACTACCTCTACTATTACCTCTACTATTACCTCTACTACTACCTCTACTATTACTGCTACTATTACCTCTACTATTACTGCTACTATTACCTCTACTATTACCTCTACTATTATCTCTACTATTACCTCTACTATTACCTCTACTACTACCTCTACTATTACCTCTACTATTACCTCTACTATTACCTCTACTATTACCTCTACTATTACTGCTACTATCACCTCTACTATTACCTCTACTATTACCTCTACTATTACCTCTACTATTACCTCTACTATTACTGCTACTATTACCTCTACTATTACCTCTACTATTACCTCTACTATTACCTCTACTATTACTGCTACTATTACCTCTACTATTACCTCTACTATTACCTCTACTATTACTGCTACTATTACCTCTACTATTACCTCTACTATTACCTCTACTATTACCTCTACTACTACCTCTACTATTACCTCTACCTCTACTATTACCTCTACTATTACCTCTACTATTACCTCTACTATTACCTCTACTACTACCTCTACTACTACCTCTATGTAGCGCCCTACTAATTTTGGTTCATGTTTTTTTGTGTTTTTTTATCTAAAGTAGGGTTTGTCTTTGTTTATAAAACAATAACAGCTATTTCATTTATTATTTTTCTGTGACTCAATTTTATTTATAACAGAAAATGGTATTTTTGGTAAAGTACACAAATGTCCTACTTTTAGAGCTGACCATGAACCTCTCATGTTTTTCTTTTGATGGATTGGATTGACAAGTGTCAATCAAAGAGGTTGGTAATGTCTGTGGACCTGTCGGATTTTGAGAGGGGCGGGTTTTAAGGAGAAAAGGGCAGACGAGAAAGCAAGGAGAAACACGGAGAGAAGGAGAGATGATAAAAGTTCATAGAAGGTTATAAAATACTGTTAAGATACTGTTATTGGGAAAATTCAGATGCTACGGGATTGCAACTAAGGGGACCAGGCGTAGGCTGCTTATGGGAGACGTTTCTGTGAGTATTATGAGCTACGATACTGTTAACATGTGTGGATAAATTAGCTGCTACTGTTAGCATGACACAGTTAGCTTACTAGCGTGCGCCTTTGCAGGAGCCGAGGAGAGCTGCATCAGACTGCATGTAGGAAGCCTGGATTTTATTTACAAGTTGCTGAGTGAGTAGAGATCTCTTGTGGATGTTAAAGTTTTGCCTATGCTTAGTCAACAATGTACTTATTTGAGATTTTGATTTTCAATGTTAGTGTGCCTTGGATATTGTGTCGACAAGGCCTCGCTATAGAGGTGCTCAGGACTTGAGGCGGCGAGGGACTTCCTGCACGTGGGATGAGTTTTCTTCTGCCTTCAGCTTACTGTGTGTAAAGTCTGAAGGGACTGTGAGTAACAATAATTCAACTGTGGATCACACATGAGCTCCAACAGCGCGCCAACGATAATGGTACCATAGACTGAGTTACAAAATCCCGGGTATTATTAATTTCATTTATTTTATTTGGGTTTTTTTCCTGTTTTCTTGGAATAAATACTATGTTATTTTTGCAGTGATTCTGTGTGTGTGTGTAAGAGTGATTCCTGTATTAATAGTGAGGTAAGGTTTTCATTCTTTAATATCTGAGGTTTCATTCATTCATTCATCATTCATTTGTGTGTAGTATTAACAGGCCATAAGTGTAAGTATAGAGCATGGGAGTTACAGCTCACACGTACAGTATAGCAATTCTCAGTTATTTATTTGTAGCATCACTCATTCCTCTCCCATGCTAAAGAGTAGAGTGTTAGCTCATCAGTGTTGTATAAATATAAAAATACAGGAATTGAGTGAGGGGGCTACACGTGGGGGCTCGTCCGGGATTTTGCTTTTGTGTACTGTGATGTGTGGGTAAACAGAAGAGAGAAAAAAAGTAATGATTATTTGTTAACTATGGCCTTGGTTTTCTTTTGTGTGTAACTTTAAAGTGTATGTATTCTCAACAAAAAGGGTAAACGGTGAATGATCAAAAGACACTATGGAGCCTGATCAGATAGTGAAATGGTGTGTGGAAAAGGAGCTTGATGTAACAAAAGCAGTTGTGCTTAGTGAAGTGTCTGTTGATGTAACTGATGATGTCATTTACAGAGCATTGGATGGGACCAAGACTTTTGGTAAATGTAAAATCAGGGGGAGGTGTTTGGGACGACATGAAAACAAACAGCTCATTTTGGTAGAGACCACTAATGACATGACCTCAGTCAACATACCTGAACAGCTCTTACCTGATGGTGGCCCTGAGACTTGGTTAATTAATGTTATACCGACTCAGACCAGTCCAGTCTTAAGTGAACCAGAAGACTTTCAGACCAAGTTAATGTCGTTCCTTGCTTGTGAGGGGAAGACCTTAGCTGATGTCACAGGTTTGTTAACTCCTGCTCCGCCCACCACAAGAGACCTTAACACCGAGCTAGTGACTGCTATCTCGTCATTAGTTGAAAAGTGCCACATGCCTACTGATGGACAAGTGTATCGCAAACTCCGCATGTTCTCAGGTCTCAAGCCAACGCCACATGGGGAGGAGGAGTATGAGGCCTGGGCTGAACAAACCGCACACATGCTAGAGGAATGGCAGTGTCTTGACACAGTAAAGAGACAGAGAATTGCTGAGAGTCTTAAAGGGCCTGCAGCAGACATTGTCCGATCTCTAAGGGTGAGTGATCCCAACTCTTCTGCCAGCGACTATTTAAAGGCCCTTGAGACAGCTTTTGGCACCACAGAGAGTGCAGCTGACCTCATGGTAAGATTCCGTCACACATTTCAGCAGGAAAATGAGAGACTTTCAGCCTACATACTCAAGCTGGATAAGTTATTGCATGCCATTTACCGTAAAGGTGGAATTCAGGTAACAGACATGAATCATACTCGCATTGAACAAGTGGCGAGGGGATCCCTGCCTCATGATCTGGTGGCATTGCGCATACGAATGACATACAAACTTAAGCCTCCTCCAAGTTTCACAGAGTTGCTGCGTGATGTTAGAGAAGAGGAAGAGATGATTCTTGAAAGACAAACTGTGAGAAATGCCACACCCATATCTCGAGTTAAGCGTGCAGAATGTGGTACTGTTTCCATTGCCTCTGGTCAGTCAGTGCCTGTTAATGAGGCTGCTGTTTCAGAAAATAACTCTGAAATAGAGAACCTGAAAAGGGAATTTCAAAGTCTCAAAAGTGAGGTCACACGCCTGCTCTCTGTCTCAGTAGCTGCCTCTGATAACTCTAATTACGAACAGCAAAAACCTGCAAACCCATCTGCTCACAACAAAGACAGAATGACCAACCGTCGGTCTCGTGCTGAAGTCTTTTGTTACAGGTGTGGTGAAGATGGTCATTTTCAACGCGAGTGCCCAAACCCAGAAAACCTCAGAAAAGTTAACCAGCGCCTCCTAAGAGCCAAACAGGGAAACTCCTCAGGGGCTCAGTAGAGGAACGGCCTGATACCCCGGAAAAGATACGTTCCACCAAGTGTGACACGCCAAATGACAAGTACAATAGCCTTCCTGAAGGCTTAATTGGACCAAGCAATGTTGTCCCTGTGCAAATTGAAGGTGTCCACAGTAACGCTTTACTTGATGGCGGATCTCAAGTCACTCTGCTGTATCGGTCTTTTTACAATGAACACCTGAAGCACCTGCCACTGACTCCTATTGAACGCTTGGAGATATGGGGTCTCAGTGTGGATGAGTACCCCTATGATGGGTATCTGTGCTTAGAGTTGGAATTCGGTGAAGACGTGGTAGGGGTTAAAGAGACTGTCCAAACACTTGCACTGGTGTGCCCTGATCCGGTCATGACAGGCGAATATTCCATTATAGTGGGAACAAACACTTCTACGGTAAGGAGACTATATCAGACTTGCAAAACTCAAAGAGGGAACAATTTTATCCACAGTCTGTCTGTTCATCCAGTCATAAAAAAGGCTTATGAGACATTTCAGGTGACACCTGATACAGACATGGGGACAAAGCGAGGTACAGTCTGGTTCACCAGAGCTCAGCCTTTTACACTACCACCTGGAGGTGTTGCAACAGTGACTGGCAAACCCAAGTTCCCAGGACGTTTCTCCTCGGAGGCTGTCCTCATTGAGCGTCCTGAGGAGGGAGTTTTTCCCGATGAGCTGTTAGTAATGCCAGTGATCGATAAACCCACTGCTGTCAATTGTCGTCGCATCACAGTCACGCTGAGGAACATGTCTAATCATGAGGTGACAATAAAGCGTGGAACACCCATCGCTCATGTGTTTCCTGTGGATGTAGTAAAGGAAGTCCTGGTGAAGGGGAAGCCTAAACCCTTCCCATCAGAGCTGTCACCATCTTCCTTTAACTTTGGCAACTCTCCTGTGCCTCCTGAGTGGAAGGAGCGACTGTGCCAGGAGATGATGAAGAGAAAGGAGGTCTTCTCCTGCAGTGAATTTGATGTTGGCTGTGCGAAGTCCACAGAACACACTATTCGGGTAACAGATGACAAGCCCTTCAGAGAACGTTCCAGACGCTTAGCTCCTCATGATGTAGATGATGTAAGGAAGCACATCAATGAACTCAAAGAGGCTGGAATCATTTCTGAGTCTAGGAGTCCCTATGCGTCACCGATTGTTGTTGTGCGCAAGAAAAATGGAACCATACGAATGTGTGTGGATTACAGAACATTAAACAAGCGAACAATTCCTGACCAATACACCGTCCCCAGAGTGGAAGATGCTCTGTCCTGTTTAAGTGGTAGTCAGTGGTTTAGCGTACTTGACCTCAGAAGCGGCTACTACCAGATCCCTTTGAGTGCAGCTGACAAAGAAAAAACGGCATTCATCTGCCCAGTCGGATTTTATCAGTTCGAGCGGATGCCACAAGGGATTTGTGGAGCTCCCGCTACATTTCAGCGTGTCATGGAGAGAACAGTAGGTGATATGAATCTCCTAGAGGTGCTTGTGTACTTAGATGATGTTATCGTCTTCGGGAGAACCTTGGAGGAACATGAGCAGCGCCTTCTGAAAGTGCTTGACCGCCTTAAAGAGGAAGGATTAAAGTTGTCATTGGACAAATGTCAGTTCTGCTGCCCCTCAGTCACCTACCTGGGTCACATAGTGTCCAAAGATGGCATCGCCACAGATCCTTCAAAAATCGAAGCTGTTAAGTCTTGGCCTCGGCCTAAAAATATCACTGCTCTTCGCTCATTCCTTGGCTTCTGTGGCTATTACAGAAGGTTTGTGAAAGATTTTTCCAGAGTATGCCATCCACTCAATCAGTTGCTGCAGGGATGTATTGTGGGTGGGAAATCAAAGAAGGGGACAAAGACTGTGAACAAGGAAAAGACAAACCAAACTGAAGAGTCAGAAAAAGAAACAAAGTCATGGTTTCACCCTTTAGAACCTTTTGGTTCTAGGTGGGATGCACTCTGTGAGGAAGCACTTGAGATCCTGAAAAAAAGTCTTACTGAGGCACCTGTTTTAGCAATCGCAGACCCAGCTTTACCTTATGTGCTACATGTTGATGCAAGCAGAGAAGGGTTAGGGGGTGTCCTCTATCAGGACCAAGAAAATGGGTTGCGCCCAATTGCATTTGTAAGCCGAAGCCTCACGCCCTCTGAAAAGAACTATCCGACTCACAAACTTGAGTTCTTGGCATTAAAGTGGGCTGTCACTAACAAGCTGCATGACTATCTGTATGGAGCCAAGTGTGAAGTTCATACTGACAACAACCCATTAACCTATGTTCTAACTACAGCTAAGCTGGATGCAGCAGGGCATCGTTGGCTTGCTGAACTGTCAACATATGACTTTAGCTTGAAATATCGTCCAGGAAAACAGAACATTGATGCGATGCATTGTCCAGGCGCCCTTATGATGTCAGTGAGAATGATAAGTGCATGCCCACATCTGCAGTCAAAGCTGTCTGTCATATGACTTCAGTTAGTCCCCGTCGTCATAGACCCCATAGAGCCATTAATAGTTTAGGTTCTTCCAAGCATGCAGTGCCCAGAGCATACTGTAATCTATCCTCCCTGACTACACACGAACTACCCAATATGACAACTGCACAGATCTCTCAGTCTCAGCAGGAAGACCCTTGTATTGGACAAGTTTGGTGTGCAGTTAGCCAGGGGAATATAGGGAGCGCTAACAAGAGAGGTCATCCCGACGTGGCATTGTTACTCAAAGAATGGGAGAAGCTAAAGATCAAAGAGTCAGTGCTGTATCGCATTAGCAAACCCCCTAACAAGCCATTGCGACAACAGCTGTTGCTTCCGGAAAAGTTCAGAAAAACTGTGCTTCAGTCTCTGCATGACCAGTGTGGCCATCTGGGTGTCGATAAGACCTATGGTCTGGTCCGAGAGAGATTTTATTGGCCTAGGATGAAAACAGAGATTGAGGCATACTGTAAAAAATGTGCAAGATGTATACAAAGAAAGACAATACCACAAATTGCTGCTGAGCTTTCTCACCTCCACAGTAATGGACCAATGGAGCTTGTGTGCATGGATTTCCTGTCGCTTGAGCCTGACTCCAGGAACATCTGCAATGTGCTGGTAGTTACTGACCATTACACCCGATATGCCCAAGCATTTGCCACCAAAGACCAGAAAGCCTCAACCGTTGCTAAGGTCCTCTGGGAACAATATTTTGTTCACTATGGGTTACCAAAAAGAGTGCATTCAGACCAGGGCAGGGATTTTGAAAGTAGGCTCATTCAGGAACTGTTGAACATGCTGGGCATAAGGAAATCCCGAACTACACCCTATCACCCTCAAGGTGATCCTCAACCGGAGCGGTTCAACAGAACACTGCTGGACATGCTTGGAACTCTTGATGTGCATGAGAAAAGTAAGTGGAGCCAGCACCTAAGTCATCTAGTCCATGCTTATAACTGCTCAGTGAATGAGACAACCGGCTATTCCCCATACTTTCTTATGTTTGGCCGGGAAGCAAGATTGCCAGTAGATTTGACATTTGGAGTCTCAGCTGATGGAACATCCACCAAGTCCTACTTGCGCTATGTCAAAACCTTGAGATGTGAACTCCAAGCTGCTTTTCAGTTGGCTGAGAGTAAGTCAAAGAAGAAAGCAGAAGGAAATAAGAAACGATACGATCAAAGAGTTCGTTTCTGTCCACTTGTTTCAGGAGACAGGGTTTTAATCAGAAATCTTGGTCTTATGGGAAAACAAAAGTTGGCTGACCGGTGGAAACCCACTCCATACATTGTGGCATATCAATTTCCTGGGTTGCCAGTCTTCAAGCTGATGCCAGAAGATGGCTGTGGTCCTGAAAAGGTTCTCCACAGAAATCACATTCTGCCCATTGGTCAGGATGTAGAGCTGCAGACAAGTGAGAACACAGAGACAACTGCACCCAATAAAAAAAGGAGAAGCAAACGGCTCAGGGCTCAGAAAAATGTTGAGGCCAATCCTTTGAACTCATCAGCTCAGAAAGAGGAAAATGGAGTTGGATCTGAGTCTGAATTAGAAGAGGATGATATTGGTGTATGGTTCGCACCACGTCAGCCTAGTGAAGAAAAAAATCAAACCAAACCATGCTCTGAATCTTTCGGCCTGGATTTAGACATGTCGCCTGCAGTCTCAGGAGTCTCAGATGTAGAGGAGAACAGAGCTCAGGAACCTATAGCTTCAAGTGAAACTCCAGAGGAACAGTTAGCTGTTGAAGATGAGAGGTCTCCTGACAGTCCTGCTGGACAAAATACTGAGACTGAGAAAGACATTTTGGCTTTAACAAACTCTGATACCCTTGCCCCAGGTCAAACTGTGGACAGCCGGGACACTGACATAAATGTGACTGAGAGACCTCGAAGACAGACAAGGGTTACTACTAGACTGACCTATGACTCTTTGGGAAACCCAAGTTCAGTTGCAGTTAATACTTACAGGGTTATTCCTACAAAGGTCAAAGGTCAAAATGATACAATGTTTCCTATCAAAAGGTATACCAGTACTATTTACATGTGGATGGGGAAGAAAAGGTGTAATTGTTTGTGAAACTGTGCATTGTGAAGAATTCATGGTCACATGTCATGAGGACATGACAGTTTAGTGGGGGAAGAGTGTAGCGCCCTACTAATTTTGGTTCATGTTTTTTTGTGTTTTTTTATCTAAAGTAGGGTTTGTCTTTGTTTATAAAACAATAACAGCTATTTCATTTATTATTTTTCTGTGACTCAATTTTATTTATAACAGAAAATGGTATTTTTGGTAAAGTACACAAATGTCCTACTTTTAGAGCTGACCATGAACCTCTCATGTTTTTCTTTTGATGGATTGGATTGACAAGTGTCAATCAAAGAGGTTGGTAATGTCTGTGGACCTGTCGGATTTTGAGAGGGGCGGGTTTTAAGGAGAAAAGGGCAGACGAGAAAGCAAGGAGAAACACGGAGAGAAGGAGAGATGATAAAAGTTCATAGAAGGTTATAAAATACTGTTAAGATACTGTTATTGGGAAAATTCAGATGCTACGGGATTGCAACTAAGGGGACCAGGCGTAGGCTGCTTATGGGAGACGTTTCTGTGAGTATTATGAGCTACGATACTGTTAACATGTGTGGATAAATTAGCTGCTACTGTTAGCATGACACAGTTAGCTTACTAGCGTGCGCCTTTGCAGGAGCCGAGGAGAGCTGCATCAGACTGCATGTAGGAAGCCTGGATTTTATTTACAAGTTGCTGAGTGAGTAGAGATCTCTTGTGGATGTTAAAGTTTTGCCTATGCTTAGTCAACAATGTACTTATTTGAGATTTTGATTTTCAATGTTAGTGTGCCTTGGATATTGTGTCGACAAGGCCTCGCTATAGAGGTGCTCAGGACTTGAGGCGGCGAGGGACTTCCTGCACGTGGGATGAGTTTTCTTCTGCCTTCAGCTTACTGTGTGTAAAGTCTGAAGGGACTGTGAGTAACAATAATTCAACTGTGGATCACACATGAGCTCCAACAGCGCGCCAACGATAATGGTACCATAGACTGAGTTACAAAATCCCGGGTATTATTAATTTCATTTATTTTATTTGGGTTTTTTTCCTGTTTTCTTGGAATAAATACTATGTTATTTTTGCAGTGATTCTGTGTGTGTGTGTAAGAGTGATTCCTGTATTAATAGTGAGGTAAGGTTTTCATTCTTTAATATCTGAGGTTTCATTCATTCATTCATCATTCATTTGTGTGTAGTATTAACAGGCCATAAGTGTAAGTATAGAGCATGGGAGTTACAGCTCACACGTACAGTATAGCAATTCTCAGTTATTTATTTGTAGCATCACTCATTCCTCTCCCATGCTAAAGAGTAGAGTGTTAGCTCATCAGTGTTGTATAAATATAAAAATACAGGAATTGAGTGAGGGGGCTACATCTACTATTACCTCTACCTCTACTATTACCTCTACTATTACCTCTACTATTACCTCTACCTCTACTATTACCTCTACTATTACCTCTACTATTACTGCTACTATTACCTCTACTATTACCTCTACTATTACCTCTACTACTACCTCTACTATTACCGCTACTATTACCTCTACTATTACCTCTACTATTACTGCTACTATTACCTCTACTATTACCTCTACTATTACCTCTACTATTACCTCTACTATTACCTCTACTATTACCTCTACTATTACCTCTACTATTACCTCTACTATTACCTCTACTATTACCTCTACTATTACCTCTACTATTACCTCTACTACTACCTCTACTATTACCTCTACTATTACCTCTACTATTACCTCTACTATTACCTCTACTATTACTGCTACTATTACCTCTACTATTACCTCTACTATTACCTCTACTATTACCTCTACTATTACTGCTACTATTACCTCTACTATTACCTCTACTATTACCTCTACTATTACCTCTACTATTACCTCTACTATTACCGCTACTATTACCTCTACTATTACCTCTACTATTACCTCTACTATTACCTCTACTATTACCTCTACCTCTACTATTACCTCTACTATTACCTCTACTATTACCTCTACTATTACCTCTACTATTACCTCTACTATTACTGCTACCTCTACTATTACCTCTACTATTACCTCTACTATTACCTCTACTATTACCTCTACTATTACCTCTACTATAACCTCTACTATTACCTCTACTATTACCTCTACTATTACCTCTACTATTACCTCTACTATTACCTCTACTATTACCTCTACTATTACCTCTACTATTACCTCTACTATTACCTCTACTATTACCTCTACTATTACCTCTACTATTACTGCTACTATTACCTCTACTATTACCTCTACTATTACCTCTACTATTACCTCTACTATTACCTCTACTATTACCTCTACTACTACCTCTACTATTACCTCTACTATTACCTCTACTACTACCTCTACTATTACCTCTACTATTACCTCTACTATTACCTCTACTATTACCTCTACTACTACCTCTACTATTACCTCTACTATTACCTCTACTATTACTGCTACTATTACCTCTACTATTACCTCTACTATTACTGCTAGTATTACCTCTACTATTACCTCTACTATTACCTCTACTACTACCTCTACTATTACCTCTACTATTACCTCTACTATTACTGCTACTATTACCTCTACTATTACCTCTACTATTACCTCTACTATTACCTCTACTATTACTATTACCTCTACTATTACCTCTACTATTACCTCTACTATTACCTCTACTATTACCTCTACTATTACCTCTACTATTACCTCTACTATTACTGCTACTATTACCTCTACTATTACCTCTACTATTACCTCTACTATTACCTCTACTATTACCTCTACTATTACCTCTACTATCACCTCTACTATTACCTCTACTATTACCTCTACTATTACCCCTCTACTATTACCTCTACTATTACCTCTATTACCTCTACTATTACCTCTACTATTACCTCTACTATTACTGCTACTATTACCTCTACTATTACCTCTACTATTACCTCTATTACCTCTACTATTACCTCTACTATTACCTCTACTATTACCTCTACTATTACCTCTACTATTACCTCTACTATTACCTCTACCTCTACTATTACCTCTACTATTACCTCTACTATTACCTCTACTATTACCTCTACTATTACCTCTACTATCACCTCTACTATTACCTCTACTATTACCTCTATTACCTCTACTATTACCTCTACTATTACCTCTACTATTACCTCTACTATTACCTCTACTATTACTGCTACTATTACCTCTACTATTACCTCTACTATCACCTCTACTATTACCTCTACTATTACCTCTATTACCTCTACTATTACCTCTACTATTACCTCTATTACCTCTACTATTACCTCTACTATTACCTCTACTATTACCTCTACTATTACCTCTACTATTACCTCTACTATTACCTCTACTATTACCTCTACCTCTACTATTACCTCTACTATTACCTCTACTATTACCTCTACTATTACCTCTACTATTACCTCTACTATTACCTCTACTATTACCTCTACTATTACTGCTACTATTACCTCTACTATTACCTCTACTATTACTGCTACTATTACCTCTACTGTTACCTCTACTATTACCTCTACTATTACCTCTACTATCACCTCTACTGTTACCTCTACTATTACCTCTACTATCACCTCTACTATTACCTCTACTATTACTGCTACTATTACCTCTACTATTACCTCTACTATTACCTCTACTATTACCTCTACTATTACCTCTACTATTACCTCTACTATTACCTCTACCTCTACTATTACCTCTACTATTACCTCTACTATTACCTCTACTATTACCTCTACTATTACCTCTACTATTACCTCTACTATTACCTCTACCTCTACTATTACCTCTACTACTACCTCTACTATTACCTCTACTATTACTACTACTATTACCTCTACTATTACCTCTACTATTACTACTACTATTACCTCTACCTCTACTATTACCTCTACTATTACCTCTACTATTACCTCTACTATTACTACTACTATTACCTCTACTATTACCTCTACTATTACTGCTACTACTACCTCTACTATTACCTCTACCTCTACTATTACCTCTACTATTACCGCTACTATTACCTCTACTATTACCTCTACTATTACCTCTACTATTACCTCTACTATTACCTCTACTATTACCTCTACCTCTACTATTACCTCTACTATTACCTCTACTATTACCTCTACCTCTACTATTACCTCTACTATTACCTCTACTATTACCTCTACTATTACCTCTACTATTACCTCTACTATTACCTCTACTATTACTGCTACTATTACCTCTACTATTACCTCTACTATTACCTCTACTATTACTGCTACTATTACCTCTACTATTACTGCTACTATTACCTCTACTATTACCTCTACTATTACCTCTACTATTACCTCTACTATTACCTCTACTATTACTGCTACTATTACCTCTACTATTACCTCTACTATTACTGCTACTATTACCTCTACTATTACCTCTACCTCTACTATTACCTCTACTATTACCTCTACTATTACCTCTACTATTACTGCTACTATTACCTCCACTATTACCTCTACTATTACCTCCACTATTACCTCTACTATTACCTCTACTATTACCTCTACTATTACTGCTACTATTACTGCTACTATTACTGCTACTATTACCTCTACTATTACTGCTACTATTACTGCTACTATCACCTCTACTATTACCTCTACTATTACCTCTACTATTACCTCTACTACTACCTCTACTATTACCTCTACTATTACCTCTACTATTACCTCTACTATTACCTCTACTATTACCTCTACTATTACCTCTACTATTACCTCTACTATTACTGCTACTATTACCTCTACTATTACCTCTACTATTACCTCTACTATTACCTCTACTATTACCTCTACTATCACCTCTACTATTACTGCTACTATTACCTCTACCTCTACTATTACCTCTACTATTACCTCTACTGTTACCTCTACTATTACCTCTACTATTACCTCTACTATTACCTCTACTATCACCTCTACTATTACTGCTACTATTACCTCTACTATTACCTCTACTATTACTGCTACTATTACCTCTACCTCTACTATTACCTCTACTATTACCTCTACTATTACCTCTACTATTACCTCTACTATTACCTCTACTATTACCTCTACTATTACTGCTACTATTACCTCTACTATTACCTCTACTATTACCTCTACTATTACCTCTACTGTTACTGCTACTATTACCTCTACTACTACCTCTACTACTACCTCTACTATTACCTCTACTATTACTGCTACTATTACCTCTACTATTACTGCTACTATTACCTCTACTATTACCTCTACTATTACCTCTACTATTACCTCTACTATTACCTCTACTATTACCTCTACTATCACCTCTACTATTACCTCTACTATTACTATTACCTCTACTATTACTGCTACTATTACTGCTACTATTACCTCTACTATTACCTCTACCTCTACTATTACCTCTACTATTACCTCTACTATTACCTCTACTATTACCTCTACTATTACCTCTACTATTACCTCTACTACTACCTCTACTATTACCTCTACTATTACCTCTACTATTACCTCTACTATTACTGCTACTATTACCTCTACTATTACCTCTACTATTACCTCTACTATTACCTCTACTATTACCTCTACTATTACCTCTACTATTACCTCTACTATTACCTCTACTATTACCTCTACCTCTACTATTACCTCTACTATTACCTCTACTATTACCTCTACTATTACCTCTACTATTACCTCTACTATTACCTCTACCTCTACTATTACCTCTACTATTACTACTATTACCTCTACTATTACTGCTACTATTACCTCTACTATTACCTCTACTATTACCTCTACTATTACTGCTACTATTACTGCTACTATTACCTCTACTATTACTGCTACTATTACCTCTACTATTACCTCTACTATTACTGCTACTATTACCTCTACTATTACCTCTACTATTACCGCTACTATTACCTCTACTATTACCTCTACTATTACTGCTACTATTACCTCTACTATTACCTCTACTACTACCTCTACTATTACCTCTACTATTACTGCTACTATTACCTCTACTATTACCTCTACTATTACCTCTACTATTACCTCTACTATTACCTCTACTATTACTGCTACTATTACCTCTACTATTACCTCTACTATTACCTCTACTATTACCTCTACTATTACTGCTACTATTACCTCTACTATTACCTCTACTACCTCTACTATTACCTCTACTATTACCTCTACTACTACCTCTACTATTACCTCTACTATTACCTCTACTATTACCTCTACTATTACCTCTACTATTACCTCTACTATTACCTCTACTATTACCTCTACTATTACTGCTACTATTACCTCTACTATTACCTCTACTATTACTGCTACTATTACTGCTACTATTACCTCTACTATTACCTCTACTATTACCTCTACTATTACCTCTACTATTACTGCTACTATTACCTCTACTATTACCTCTACTATTACCTCTACTATTACTGCTACTATTACCTCTACTATTACCTCTACTATTACCTCTACTGTTACCTCTACTATTACCTCTACTATTACCTCTACTATTACCTCTACTATTACCTCTACTATCACCTCTACTATCACCTCTACTATTACCTCTACTATCACCTCTACTATTACCTCTACTATTACCTCTACTATTACCTCTACTATTACCTCTACTATTACCTCTACTATTACCTCTACTATTACCTCTACTATTACCTCTACTATTACCTCTACTACTACCTCTACTATTACCTCTACTATTACCTCTACCTCTACTATTACCTCTACTATTACCTCTACCTCTACTATTACCTCTACTATTACCTCTACTATTACTGCTACTATTACCTCTACTATTACCTCTACTATTACCTCTACTATTACCTCTACTATTACCTCTACTATTACCTCTACTATTACTACTACTATTACCTCTACTATTACTGCTACTATTACCTCTACTATTACCTCTACTATTACCTCTACTATTACTGCTACTATTACCTCTACTATTACCTCTACTATTACCTCTACTATTACTGCTACTATTACTGCTACTATTACCTCTACTATTACCTCTACTATTACTGCTACTATTACCTCTACTATTACCTCTACTATTACTGCTACTATTACCTCTACTATTACCTCTACTATTACCTCTACTATTACTGCTACTATTACCTCTACTATTACCTCTACTATTACCTCTACTATTACCGCTACTATTACTGCTACTATTACCTCTACTATTACCTCTACTATTACCTCTACTATTACTGCTACTACTACCTCTACTATTACCTCTACTATTACCTCTACTATTACTGCTACTATTACCTCTACTATTACCTCTACCTCTACTATTACCTCTACTATTACCTCTACTATTACCTCTACTATTACCGCTACTATTACCTCTACTATTACCTCTACTATTACCTCTACTATTACCTCTACTATTACCTCTACTATTACCTCTACTATTACCTCTACTATTACCTCTACTATTACCTCTACTATTACCTCTACTATTACTGCTACTATTACCTCTACTATTACCTCTACTATTACCTCTACTATTACCTCTACTATCACCTCTACTATTACCTCTACTATCACCTCTACTATTACCTCTACTATTACCTCTACTATTACCTCTACTATTACCTCTACTATTACCTCTACTATTACCTCTACTATCACCTCTACTATTACCTCTACTATCACCTCTACTATTACCTCTACTATTACTGCTACTATTACCTCTACTATTACCTCTACTATTACCTCTACTATTACCTCTACTATTACCTCTACCTCTACTATTACCTCTACTATTACCTCTACCTCTACTATTACCTCTACTATTACCTCTACTATTACCTCTACTATCACCTCTACTATTACCTCTACTATTACCTCTACTATTACCTCTACTATTACCTCTACCTCTACTATTACCTCTACTATTACCTCTACTATTACCTCTACTATTACTGCTACTATTACCTCTACTATTACCTCTACTATTACTGCTACTATTACCTCTACTACTACCTCTACTATTACCTCTACTATTACCTCTACTATTACCTCTACTATTACCTCTACTATTACTGCTACTATTACCTCTACTATTACCTCTACTATTACCTCTACTATTACCGCTACTATTACCTCTACTGTTACCTCTACTATTACCTCTACTATTACCTCTACTATTACCTCTACTATTACCTCTACTGTTACCTCTACTATTACCTCTACTATTACCTCTACTACTACCTCTACTATTACCTCTACTATTACCTCTACTATTACCTCTACCTCTACTATTACCTCTACTATTACCTCTACTATTACTGCTACTATTACCTCTACTATTACCTCTACTATTACCTCTACTATTACCTCTACTATTACTACTACCTCTACTATTACCTCTACTATTACCTCTACTATTACCTCTACTATTACCTCTACTATTACCTCTACTATTACCTCTACTATTACCTCTACTATTACCTCTACTATTACCTCTACTATTACCTCTACTCTACTATTACCTCTACTATTACCTCTACTATTACCTCTACTATTACCTCTACCTCTACTATTACCTCTACTATTACTGCTACTATTACCTCTACTCTACTATTACCTCTACTATTACCTCTACTATTACCTCTACTATTACCTCTACCTCTACTATTACCTCTACTATTACCTCTACTATTACCTCTACTATTACCTCTACTATTACCTCTACTATTACCTCTACTATTACCTCTACTATTACCTCTACTATTACCTCTACTATTACTGCTACTATTACCTCTACTATTACCTCTACTATTACCTCTACTATTACCTCTACTATTACCTCTACTATTACCTCTACTATTACCTCTACTATTACCTCTACTACTACCTCTACTATTACCTCTACTATTACCTCTACTATTACCTCTACTACTACCTCTACTATTACTGCTACTATTACCTCTACTATTACCTCTACTATTACCTCTACTGCTACTATTACCTCTACTATTACCTCTACTATTACCTCTACTGTTACCTCTACTATTACCTCTACTATTACCTCTACTATTACCTCTACTATTACCTCTACTATTACCTCTACTATTACCTCTACTATTACCTCTACTATTACCTCTACTACTACCTCTACTATTACCTCTACTATTACTGCTACTATTACCTCTACTATTACCTCTACTATTACCTCTACTATTACCTCTACTATTACCTCTACTATTACCTCTACTATTACCTCTACTGTTACCTCTACTATTACCTCTACTATTACTGCTACTATTACCTCTACTATTACCTCTACTATTACCTCTACTATTACTGCTACTATTACCTCTACTATTACCTCTACTATTACCTCTACTGTTACCTCTACTATTACCTCTACTATTACTGCTACTATTACCTCTACTATTACTTCTACTATTACCTCTACTATTACCTCTACTATTACCTCTACTATTACCTCTACTATTACCTCTACCTCTACTATTACCTCTACTATTACCTCTACCTCTACTATTACCTCTACTATTACCTCTACTATTACCTCTACTATTACCTCTACTATTACCTCTACTATTACTGCTACTATTACCTCTACTATTACCTCTACTATTACCTCTACTATTACCTCTACTATTACTGCTACTATTACCTCTACTATTACCTCTACTATTACCTCTACTATTACCTCTACTATTACCTCTACTATTACTACTACTACTACCTCTACTATTACTGCTACTATTACCTCTACTATTACTGCTACTATTACCTCTACTATTACTGCTACTATTACCTCTACTATTACCTCTACTATTACCTCTACTATTACCTCTACTATTACCTCTACTATTACCTCTACTATTACCTCTACTACTACCTCTACTATTACCTCTACTATTACCTCTACTATTACCTCTACTATTACCTCTACTATTACTACTACTACTACCTCTACTATTACTGCTACTATTACCTCTACTATTACCTCTACTATTACCTCTACTACTACCTCTACTATTACCTCTACTATTACCTCTACTATTACTGCTACTATTACCTCTACTATTACCTCTACTATTACCTCTACTATTACTATTACCTCTACTATTACCTCTACTATTACTATTACCTCTACTATTACCTCTACTATTACCTCTACTATTACCTCTACTATTACTGCTACTATTACTGCTACTATTACCTCTACTATTACCTCTACTATTACCTCTACTATTACCTCTACTATTACCTCTACTATTACCTCTACTATTACCTCTACTATTACCTCTACTATCACCTCTACTATTACCTCTACTATTACTGCTACTATTACCTCTACTATTACCTCTACTATTACCTCTACTATTACCTCTACTATTACTGCTACTATCACCTCTACTATTACCTCTACTATTACCTCTACTACTACCTCTACTATTACCTCTACTATTACCTCTACTATTACCTCTACTATTACTGCTACTATTACCTCTACTATTACCTCTACTATCACCTCTACTATTACCTCTACTATTACCTCTACTATTACCTCTACTATTACCTCTACTATTACTGCTACTATCACCTCTACTATTACCTCTACTATTACCTCTACTACTACCTCTACTATTACCTCTACTATTACCACCTCTACTATTACTGCTACTATTACCTCTACTGTTACCTCTACTATTACCTCTACTATTACCTCTACTATTACCTCTACTATTACCTCTACTATTACTGCTACTATTACCTCTACTATTACCTCTACTATTACCTCTACTATTACCTCTACCTCTACTACTACCTCTACTATTACCTCTACTATTACCTCTACTATTACCTCTACTATTACCTCTACTATTACCTCTACTATTACTGCTACTATTACTGCTACTATTACCTCTACTATTACCTCTACCTCTACTATTACCTCTACTATTACCTCTACTATTACTGCTACTATTACCTCTACTATTACCTCTACTATTACCTCTACTGTTACCTCTACTATTACCTCTACTATTACCTCTACTATTACCTCTACTATTACCTCTACCTCTACTATTACCTCTACTATTACCTCTACTATTACTGCTACTATTACTACTACTATTACCTCTACTGTTACCTCTACTATTACCTCTACCTCTACTATTACCTCTACTATTACCTCTACCTCTACTATTACCTCTACTATTACCTCTACTATTACCTCTACTATTACTGCTACTATTACCTCTACTATTACCTCTACTATTACCTCTACTATTACCTCTACTATTACTGCTACTATTACCTCTACTATTACCTCTACTATTACCTCTACCTCTACTACTACCTCTACTATTACCTCTACTATTACCTCTACTATTACTGCTACTATCACCTCTACTATTACCTCTACTATTACCTCTACTATTACCTCTACTATTACCTCTACTATTACCTCTACTATTACTGCTACTATTACCTCTACTATTACCTCTACTATTACCTCTACTATTACCTCTACTACTACCTCTACTATTACCTCTACTATTACCTCTACTATTACCTCTACTATTACCTCTACTATTACCTCTACCTCTACTATTACTGCTACTATTACCTCTACTATTACCTCTACTATTACCTCTACTATTACCTCTACTATTACCTCTACTATTACTGCTACTATTACCTCTACTATTACCTCTACTATTACCTCTACTATTACCTCTACTATTACCTCTACTATTACCGCTACTATTACCTCTACTATTACCTCTACTATTACCTCTACCTCTACTATTACCTCTACTATTACCTCTACTATTACCTCTACTATTACCTGTACTATTACCTCTACTATTACTGCTACTATTACCTCTACTATTACCTCTACTATTACCGCTACTATTACCTCTACTATTACCTCTACTATTACCTCTACTATTACCTCTACTATTACCTCTACTATTACCTCTACTATTACCTCTACTATTACCTCTACTATTACCTCTACTATTACCTCTACTATTACTGCTACTATTACCTCTACCTCTACTACTACCTCTACTATTACCTCTACTATTACCGCTACTATTACCTCTACTATTACCTCTACTATTACCTCTACTATTACCTCTACTATTACCTCTACTATTACCTCTACTATTACCTCTACTATTACCTCTACTATTACCTCTACTATTACCTCTACTATTACCTCTACTATTACTGCTACTATTACTGCTACTATTACCTCTACTATTACCTCTACTATTACCTCTACTATTACCTCTACTATTACCTCTACTATTACCTCTACTATTACCTCTACTGTTACCTCTACTATTACTGCTACTATTACCTCTACTATTACCTCTACTATTACTGCTACTATTACCTCTACTATTACCTCTACTATTACCTCTACTATTACCTCTACTATTACCTCTACTATTACCTCTACTATTACCTCTACTATTACCTCTACTATTACCTCTACTATTACTTCTACTATTACCTCTACTATTACCTCTACCTCTACTATTACCTCTACTATTACCTCTACTATTACCTCTACTATTACCTCTACTACTACCTCTACTATTACCTCTACTACTACCTCTACTGTTACCGCTACTATTACCTCTACTATTACCTCTACTATTACCTCTACTATTACCTCTACTATTACCTCTACTATTACCTCTACTATTACCTCTACTATTACCTCTACTATATTACCTCTACTATTACCTCTACTATTACCGCTACTATTACCTCTACTATTACCTCTACTATTACCTCTACTATTACCTCTACTATTACCTCTACTATTACCTCTACTATTACCTCTACTATTACCTCTACTATTACCTCTACTATATTACCTCTACTATTACCTCTACTATTACCGCTACTATTACCTCTACTATTACCTCTACTATTACCTCTACTATTACCTCTACTATTACCTCTACTATTACCTCTACTATTACCTCTACTATTACCTCTACTGTTACCTCTACTATTACCTCTACTATCACCTCTACTATTACCTCTACTATTACTGCTACTATTACCTCTACTATTACCTCTACTATTACCTCTACTATTACTACTACTATTACCTCTACTATCACCTCTACTATTACCTCTACTATTACCTCTACTATTACCTCTACTATTACCTCTACTATTACCTCTACTGTTACCTCTACTATTACCTCTACTACTACCTCTACTATTACCTCTACTATTACCTCTACTACTACCTCTACTATTACCTCTACTATTACCTCTACTATTACCTCTACTATTACCTCTACTATTACCTCTACTATTACCTCTACTATTACCTCTACTATTACTGCTACTATTACCTCTACTATTACCTCTACTATTACCTCTACTGTTACCTCTACTATTACCTCTACTATTACCTCTACTATTACCTCTACTATTACCTCTACTATTACCTCTACTATTACCTCTACTATTACTGCTACTATTACCTCTACTATTACCTCTACTATTACCTCTACTATTACCTCTACTATTACTGCTACTATTACCTCTACTATTACCTCTACTATTACTGCTACTATTACCTCTACTATTACCTCTACTATTACCTCTACTATTACCTCTACCTCTACTATTACCTCTACTATTACCTCTACCTCTACTATTACTGCTACTATTACCTCTACTATTACCTCTACTGTTACCTCTACTATTACTGCTACTACTACCTCTACTATTACTGTTACTATTACCTCTACTATTACCTCTACTATTACCTCTACTATTACCTCTACTATTACCTCTACCTCTACTATCACCTCTACTATTACCTCTACTATTACCTCTACTATTACCTCTACTATTACCTCTACTATTACCTCTACTACTACCTCTACCTCTACTATTACCTCTACTATTACCTCTACTATTACCTCTACTATCACCTCTACTATTACCTCTACTATTACCTCTACTATTACCTCTACTATTACCTCTACTATTACTGCTACTATTACCTCTACTATTACCTCTACTATTACCTCTACTATTACCTCTACTATTACGTCTACTATTACCTCTACTACTACCTCTACTACTACCTCTACTATTACCTCTACTATTACCTCTACTATTACCTCTACTATTACCTCTACTATTACCGCTACTATTACCTCTACTATTACTGCTACTATTACCTCTACTATTACCTCTACTATTACCTCTACTATTACCTCTACTACTACCTCTACTACTACCTCTACTATTACCTCTACTATTACCTCTACTATTACCTCTACTACTACCTCTACTATTACCTCTACTATTACCTCTACTATTACCTCTACTATCACCTCTACTATTACCTCTACTATTACCTCTACTGTTACTGCTACTATTACCTCTACTATTACCTCTACTATTACCTCTACCTCTACTATTACCTCTACTATTACCTCTACTATTACCTCTACTATTACCTCTACTATTACCGCTACTATTACCTCTACTATTACCTCTACTATTACCTCTACTATCACCTCTACTATTACCTCTACTATCACCTCTACTATTACCTCTACTATTACCTCTACTATTACCTCTACTATTACCTCTACTATCACCTCTACTATTACCTCTACTATTACCTCTACTATCACCTCTACTATTACTGCTACTATTACCTCTACTATTACCTCTACTATTACCTCTACTATTACCTCTACTATTACCTCTACTATTACCTCTACTATTACCTCTACTACTACCTCTACTATTACCTCTACTATTACCTCTACTATTACCTCTACTATTACCTCTACTATTACCTCTACTATTACCTCTACTATTACCTCTACTATTACCTCTACTATTACTATTACCTCTACTATTACCTCTACTATTACCTCTACTATTACCTCTACTATTACCTCTACTATTACCTCTACTACTACCTCTACTATTACCTCTACTATTACCTCTACTATTACCTCTACTATTACTATTACCTCTACTATTACCTCTACTATTACCTCTACTATTACTATTACCTCTACTATTACCTCTACTATTACCTCTACTATTACCTCTACTATTACCTCTACTATTACTGCTACTATTACCTCTACTATTACCTCTACTATTACTGCTACTATTACCTCTACTATTACCTCTACTATTACCTCTACTATTACTGCTACTATTACCTCTACTGTTACCTCTACTATTACTGCTACTATTACCTCTACTATTACCTCTACTATTACCTCTACTATTACTGCTACTATTACCTCTACTGTTACCTCTACTATTACTGCTACTATTACCTCTACTATTACCTCTACTATTACCTCTACTATTACCTCTACTATTACCTCTACTATTACCTCTACCTCTACTATTACCTCTACTATTACCTCTACTATTACCTCTACTATTACCTCTACTATTACCTCTACTATCACCTCTACTATTACCTCTACTATTACCTCTACCTCTACTATTACCTCTACTATCACCTCTACTATTACCTCTACTATTACCTCTACTATTACCTCTACTATTACCTCTACTATTACCTCTACTATTACCTCTACTATTACCTCTACTATTACCTCTACTATTACTGCTACTATTACCTCTACTATTACCTCTACTATTACTGCTACTATCACCTCTACTATTACCTCTACTATTACCTCTACTATTACCTCTACTATTACCTCTACTATTACCTCTACTATTACCTCTACTATCACCTCTACTATTACCTCTACTATTACCTCTACTATTACTGCTACTATTACTGCTACTATCACCTCTACTATTACCTCTACTATTACCTCTACTATTACCTCTACCTCTACTATTACCTCTACTATTACCTCTACTATTACCTCTACTATTACCTCTACTATTACCTCTACTACTACCTCTACTATTACCTCTACTATTACCTCTACTATTACCTCTACTATTACCTCTACTATTACCTCTACTATTACCTCTACTATTACCTCTACTATTACCTCTACTATTACCTCTACTATTACCTCTACCTCTACTATTACCTCTACTATTACCTCTACTACTACCTCTACTACTACCTCTACTATTACCGCTACTATTACCTCTACTATTACCTCTACTATCACCTCTACTATTACCTCTACTATTACTGCTACTATTACCTCTACTATTACCTCTACTATTACCTCTACTATTACCTCTACTATTACCTCTACTATTACCTCTACTATTACCTCTACTATTACCTCTACTGTTACCTCTACTATTACCTCTACTATTACCTCTACTATTACCTCTACCTCTACTATTACCTCTACTATTACCTCTACTATTACCTCTACTATTACCTCTACTATTACCTCTACTATTACCTCTACCTCTACTATTACCTCTACTATTACCTCTACTATTACCTCTACTATTACTGCTACTATTACCTCTACTATTACCTCTACTATTACCTCTACTATTACTGCTACTATTACCTCTACTATTACCTCTACTACTACCTCTACCTCTACTATTACCTCTACTATTACTGCTACTATTACTGCTACTATTACCTCTACTATTACCTCTACTATTACCTCTACTATTACCTCTACTATTACCTCTACTATTACTGCTACTACTAACTCGTAGTATCATTCCTACTACTGTCTGACTCAGCG
>JAJDFG010000842.1:45000-62500 GCA_021039105.1 Scomber colias
TGTTCCGCCAAATCATCTGAAGACAGTTTACACACAGATCAGTTTTAAACTCTGAGATTTAACTTAAAGAGACGAGAAACTCCCTTTAAACAGGAAGTACCGACTCTCTCTCTGTGTGTGTGTGTGTGTGTGTGTGTGTGTGTGTGTGTGTGTGTGTGTGTGTGTGTGTGTGTGTGTGTGTGTGTGCGTGTGTGTGTGTGTGTGCTTTGACACATCAGCAGTTGGTTGTGTGTGTTTCAGGTTATAAAGTAAAGAGGAAGTAGCAGCAGCGTCTTCGGCTCTCTAACAGGAAGTTGAGCCACTCGACCGGGTCTTCTTCTTCTTCTTCTTTCATTTCTGCTTTTTTCAGTTTCTTCACTGAGCCGAAGATTTGTTCACCGTTTACACAAGAACCCAAACCTAGAACCTAGAACCTGAGTATGAGCCGCAGTAAAACACTCAGCAGACGAGAGGTTTTAATATTAACATCATTACGTCATCATTTAGGGTTTAAAGTGTTTAACGTGTATCGGACCAATCAGGGCTCTGTGCTGTGAGCAGAGACAGCGGAGGTGATTGGCTGGGAGGAGCAGGAAGTAGCAGGAAGCAGCAGGAAGTAGCAGGAAGCCTTATAAGGTAAAAGAAACGGAGCGGAAACAGCAAAACGTTGAGCAACATGAGTTTTAATCTGAACGCAACGAAACTCGACGACATGAAACGTTTCCTCGAGTTTAAAGAAGAAACACGTCAAACATTAACAGGCGGACTGAACCTTTAAACATTTACATTAATATATATTTAACATACTTTCTATGAGTTATCATGATGGTAAACAGAATAAAGAGAAGAGAAACTTTCTGTCTCTGATCTTTAACCTTTGACCCATAATAACCTTTTTACTGCCGACGTGTTTGATGTTATAAAAAAAAGCAGATTTGAGATTTTCTTCCAGTTTTTTTTTGCATCTTCTAATCCTCCAATCCTCCACTGTTCATCCAAACCATTGATTTCATTCATTTCACACGTTTAACCCCTTCAATGCCACAAAATAGAGTCCCTGGTAAAAAGAAAAAGGTGATAAAAGCAGATGGAAAGGTGATTTATTACCAATATACTGACTGCAGACTGAATTTGACTTCTAATCCTCTTCTCCTCTGTTCATCCAAACCATTGATTTCACACTTTTAACCCCTTCAATGCCACAAAATAATTCTTTAATCAATCTTGTTCCTCATTAATGATCCAAGACTGTTATAATCCCCCCCCCCCCCCCAAACCACATTCAGTCTGCAGTCAGTATATTGGTAATAAATCACCTTTTCATCTGCTTTCATCAGCCATTTTCTTTTACCAGGGACTCTATTTTGTGGCATTGAAGGGGTTAAAAGTCTGAAATCAATGAGATCAATGGTTTGGATCAATAGAGGAGAAGTGGAGGATTAGAAGATGCAAAAAAAAACTGGAAGAAAAATCTGAAATCTGCTTTTTTAATGGCATCAAACACGTCGGCAGTAAAAAGGTTATTATGGGTCAAAGGTTAAAGATCAGAGACAGAAAGTTTCACTTCTCTTTATTCTGTTTACCATCATGATAACTCATAGAAAGGATGTTAAATATATATTAATGTAAATGTTGAACAGTTTGAAGTCAGTTTAGAGTCCCTGGTAAAAGAAAATGGTGATGAAAAGGTGATTTATTACCAATATACTGAATGCAGACTGAATTTGGCTTCTAACCCTCTTCTCCTCTGTTCATCCAAACCATTGATTTCATTCATTTCACACTTTTAACCCCTTCAATGCCACAAAATAGAGAGTATGTGTGTGTGTGTGTGTGTGTGCTAGTCTGTGTCATGTTTATTCCATTGCGCCATAGACTTCAGTTCATGTTTATTATAATGGAAGTCTGTGGAGCCATTTCTTTAATCTGACACTACAAAAAAACCTGGAAATCAATCTTGTTCCTCATCAATGATCCAAGACTGTTATAACCCCCCCCCCAAACCAAGACTGTTACAATCCCCCCCCCAAACCAAGACTGTTATAATCCCCCAAACCAAATTCAGTCTGCAGTCAGTATATTGGTAATAAATCATCTTTTCATCTGCTTTTTTCACTTTTTATTTTTACCAGGGACTCTATTTTGTGGCATTGAAGGGGTTAAAAGTCTGAAATGAATGAAATCAATGGTTGGGATGAACAGAGGAGAAGTGGAGGATTAGAAGATGCAAAAAAAACTGGAAGAAAATCTCAAATCTGCTTTTTTTATAACATCAAACACGTCGGCAGTAAAAAGGTTATTGTGGGTCAAAGGTTAAAGATCAGAGACAGAAAGTTTCACTTCTCTTTATTCTGTTTACCATCATGATAACTCACAGAAAGGATGTTAAATATATATTAATGTAAATGTTGAACAGTTTAAAGTCAGTTTAGAGTCCCTGGTAAATAAAATGGTGATGAAAAGGTGATTTATTACCAATATACTGACTGCAGACTGAATTTGGCTTCTAATCCTCTTCTCCTCTGTTCAGGCCCGTCGCAACAGGACAGGCAAACCAAGCAATTGCCTGGGCCCCGAGCTGGCCGGGGGCCCCCAGACAACGACTGGTTTTGAATTGAATGCAACGACAAACTGTGTGCGCGTCCCTTTAATGCTGTGATGGTCAATGCAGGAAAGTGCAGCGACACTGTTATCGGAATCCCCCTCAAGGGGGCCCCCCACACTGTACTGTGTATGGTTTGTTATTTGTGTTATTACGTTACGTGTTGGACTGAATACATGTTGACATATTGAGGAACATATTCCAGTTTTATGGAAACGGATTTCATATTTCAGCAGAATGGATATTTGGCGAGCTGTAGATAAAGTCCTGAGTCATAAGATGATCGTTGTGGATAAAGGGAAGACTTTGAAGGTATGTAGCATTATAGCTGTTAGCTTACTTTAGCTGAGTGGCTAGCCGAGCTAATTGCTAATACTATTACGGCTGTGAGCAACCATATAATTGGTGAGTGGTCTTGAATGAATCAGGAGAATCTAAGCTTTCTAACAATATACGGCATGAATATAAATGTTTAAGGGTGAAGAACGTGTCGCTACCTCCTAACATCCGTCCCGTCCCGTAGGCGGCACAGCGTGCATTAAGAGGATAAACTGCTCTTCATTCACAGGAACATACACTCTGCCTTTTCACTCTACAATACGGTGTGTAGTGTGTGTCTATGTGTGTGTCTATGTGTGTGTTTAATCCAAGACATGATGTAGTCATGCATTGGAGTGGAGGAATGTTAGCATTGATGTGGCAGCCAGGTACAGAATTACGAGTTCGTTTTTTACATTGATCAGACAGAGTCAACACTTGCGTTGCTGCTGCCTCTACCGCTACTCGTTTTTTGTTTTCAAACGACGCATCGAAGCACAGTTTTTGCGTCGACGTATTTTTTGTGTCAGCGTAATCGATTACGTCGACGCGTCGCCCCAGCCCTACTTTGAAGCTGATAAAGACATATATGAGGTCCACCATGAGCCAAGAGAGGCTCACAGGACTGGCCGTTATGTCAGTTGAGCGTGATGTTCGCCGGTCTTTGGACATGGAGGACATTGTGGTTGCCTTTGCTGAAGCCAAGGCTCGCAAACAGCAGATGTAGATATTTTGCATATTTTTTAAAGGTTAATCTTATATGTGTGTGTACTTTTATCTATGTTGGATTTTATATTTAATACCGAATTTGCAGTTTGTTTATATGTTGATTGCAAATAAAATAAGTAAACATACATACATACTGTGTGCATTAGCCTATATGCAACATTTGTAAGCAGTATTTGCAATGTTAAGAAATATTTTATTGATATAATGTGTGGTTGAACTTCAACAGTGTGTCTATGCTGTGGTTCCTGTAGGCTTTGGGCGGGCGGGCGTAGGTTTTTTTTGCTGTGGTCCAGGGGGTGTCGGCGTCAGTGGGCGGTGGTGGTGGGGGGGCCTCCAAGTTCATTTTGCTTGGGGCCCCCAAATTCCTTGAAACGGCCCTGCCTCTGTTCATCCAAACCATTGATTTCATTCATTTCACACTTTTAACCCCTTCAATGCCACAAAATAGAGAGTATGTGTGTGTGTGTGTGTGTGCTAGTCTGTGTCATGTCATGTTTCTTCCATTGCTCCATAGACTTCAGTTCATGTTTATTATAATGGAAGTCTATGGAGCCATTTCTTTAATCTGGCACTACAAAAAAAACTGGAAATCAATCTTGTTCCTCATCAATGATCCAAGACTGTTATAATCCCCCCAAACCAAATTCAATTTGCAGTCAGTATATTGGTAATAAATCATCTTTTCATCTGCTTTTTTCACTTTTTATTTTTACCAGGGACTCTATTTTGTGGCATTGAAGGGGTTAAAAGTCTGAAATGAATGAAATCAACGGTTTGGATCAACAGAGGAGGATTGGAAGATTAGAAGATGCATGAAAAACTGGCAGAAAATCTCAAATCTGCTTTTTTTATAACATCAAACACGTCGGCAGTAAAAAGGTTATTATGGGTCAAAGGTTAAAGATCAGAGACAGAAAGTTTCACTTCTCTTTATTCTGTTTACCGTCATGATAACTCATAGAAAGTATGTTAAATATATATTAATGTAAATGTTGAACCGTTTAAAGTCAGTTTAGAGTCCCTGGTAAAAATAAAATGGTGATGAAAAGGTGATTTATTACCAATATACTGACTGCAGACTGAATTTGGTTTGGGGGGGGATTATAATCTTCTAATCCTCCTCTGTTCATCCAAACCATTGATTTCATTCATTTCACACTTTTAACCCCTTCAATGCCAGAACATAGAGAGTATGTGTGTGTGTGTGTGTGTGCTAGTCTGTGTCATGTCATGTTTATTCCATGGCTTCATAGACTTCAGTTCATTTTGTTTATAATGGAAGTCTATGGAGCCATTTCTTTAATCTGACACTACAAAAAAACCTGGAAATAAATCTTGTTCCTCATCAATGATCCAAGACTGTTATAACCCCCCCCCCCCCCCCGAAACCAAGACTGTTATAACCCCCCCCCTAAACCAAGACTGTTATAGTCCCCCCAAACCAAATTCAATCTGCAGTCAGTATATTGGTAATAAATCACCATTTCATCTGCTTTTTTCACCATTTACCACCATTTTTTTCCCCTATTTTCTGGCATTGAAGGGGTTAAAAGTCTGAAATGAATGAAATCAATGGTTTGGATCAATAGAGGAGAAGAAGAGGATTAGTAGATGCATCAACCATGCCTTTTTTATAGCATCAAACATGTTGGACACTTTGGTCCAAAGTGGTAAATGATGTTCTCAGAGTTGAAGGGAGTCACACAGGAAAATGATTCAGCTGCTAAAACCACGATGAAATAATCACAACATGAGAATCAGAATTGGACCAAAGTCTCCATATCAGATAAACTGACTTTATTATTTGTGTTAAAACTATAAATATACTTTGTTGTTACTGTTGTTGTTTTACAGAAACTCTCTGCTGCCACCTGCTGGTCAGTGAATGCATCGCCTGCTGGTCAGTGAACGCATCGCCTGCTGGTCAGTGAACGCATCGCCTGCTGGTCAGTGAACGCATCGCCTGCTGGTCAGTGAACGCATCGCCTGCTGGTCAGTGAACGCATCGCCTGCTGGTCAGTGAACGCATCGCCTGCTGGTCAGTGAACGCATCGCCTGCTGGTCAGTGAACGCATCGCCTGCTGGTCAGTGAATGCATCGCCTGCTGGTCAGTGAACGCATCGCCTGCTGGTCAGTGAATGCATCGTCTGCTGTTAACAGAGCTGATTGATCATCAGACTCAACGACACTTTGAAACTTTAAAAATGACTTTTAATGACTTTCAGACCCAGCGACGCATAAAACACTGGTTAACACTTTAAAGAGTCTCAGTTTAACCTTTGACCTTTGACCTCATTCAAGGCTTTTACATCTGAGGGTCTGAAGAGGATCCAGCTCAGAGCAGAAAATCAATTAGAAAATATAAAATGAATCATTAAAGTGTGACGGAGGAGAAGAAGGAGCAAAATAAATATTATAAATGTTTCTAAACTTTGAATATTTCTGCTTTTTTAAACCACATAATGAATTATAATCTCATTTAAATGATATTTTATAAACAGGAAGTTAAATTAGTCTCACGGTTAATATTCAACATGTTTAATGCTCAACATGACCGTTACCATGGCGACCGATTTAAACCTATGATGATCTCCAGCTGCTCTGAACTGTTTGTTAATGTTTGTCTCTTTGTTCTTACTAATGTCATAAAACCTGATCATGTAATAAAGAGCATTTCCCAATAACGTTAACAGATGATTAAATTCATCTTATTTTTGCAGAATATTGTAAAAACATTATTACTTTTTTTTATGAGTTATGAGGTTTTTTATCAGATTATCAGGTTTTATTCTACGTTCCCTCAATGATCTAAATAAAGGTTTAATAAATAAATATGTTTTAATTTATTAAGAATAAAAACAGATTTACAAACAGCTGACTGCTAATGATCAGATTTAACATAATAATATAAAATATGATAATACAGAGCTTTGTGTTTAACCCTTTCCTTCCTTCCTTTCCTTCCTCCCTGCCTTCTTTCTTCCCTTCCTCCCTCTCGTTCCTTATTTCCTCCGTCCTTCCTCCCTCCCTTCCTTCTTTCCTTCCTCCATCCCCCTTTCTTCTTCCTTCCTTCCTTCTTTCTTCCCTTACTCCCTCCCTCCTTCTCTCTTTCTTTCCTCCCCCCTACCTTCCTTCCTTCCTTCTTTCCTCCGTCCTTCCTTCCTTTCCTTCCTCCCTCCTTCCATCCTTCCTTCCTTCCTTTCAATGAGTGTCCTATAAACGGTTAATCTGTAGTTAAAAATAATTTAACTATTTAAAATAAAATAAAAATTTAAAATAGTTTTGATGTAAACTATGAAAGTCAGAATTATAATCAGAGAAATGTTTTAGCTGCTGTTGAGTTTAAAGAGTTTGAAGACGGAGAAATCCACCACAGAAGAAGAAGAAACAACTCTTTATAATATTCAACACTTTATTGCTTTCAATTCATAAATAAACACAAACTCTGAATAATGTTCCAATAACTTTGTTTTCTTTGTACCGACAGGAAACCGTTTAAAGGAGAGGAGGCATCAGGTGACGGGGCTTCTGGGTAATGGAGTCTAACAGGAAGCTTAGTGACGGGGCTTCTGGGTAATGGAGTCTAACAGGAAGCTTAGTGACGGGGCTTCTGGGTAATGGAGTCTAACAGGAAGCTTAGTGACGGGGCTTCTGGGTAATGGAGTCTAACAGGAAGCTTAGTGACGGGGCTTCTGGGTAATGGAGTCTAACAGGAAGCTTAGTGACGGGGCTTCTGGGTAATGGAGTCTAACAGGAAGCTTAGTGACGGGGCTTCTGGGTAATGGAGTCTAACAGGAAGCTTAGTGACGGGGCTTCTGGGTAATGGAGTCTAACAGGAAGCTTAGTGACGGGGCTTCTGGGTAATGGAGTCTAACAGGAAGCTTAGTGACGGGGCTTTTGGGTAATGGAGTCTAACAGGAAGTAGGGGGGGGTGGGGTGGGGGGGGGGGTCCATGATGTCAAAAGTAAAAAAACAGAAAGAACTGTATATCATAAATCTAATAATACTACTACTAGGGACACATCATATATACACAAAGCTACATTTCAAAGGGAAACTGAACATCCAGAGCATCTGTGACTCAAATAATAAAAAATAATATATAAATAATATATATATATATAATTTGTGCTCTTTATTTACTGTATTTATCTGAATAACCCCCCCCCCCCCGCAGGCTGCTGTTCATTGTTTTGTAATGTACATTAATAACTGGTTTTGTAATGATTTATTATTGTCAATAAAATGTTATAAAAAAAAATGTAAAAAAAAAAAAGGAAGTAGTGACGGGGCTTCTGGGTAATGGAGTCTTACAGGAAGCTGCGTCTTTAACCCTTTATAGGACACTCATTGAAAGGAAGGGAGGAAGGAAGGAAGGAAGGAAGGAAGGACGGAGGAAAGGAAGGAAGGACGGAGGAAAGAAGGAAGGAAGGAAGGAAGGAAGGTGGGGGGAGGAAAGGAAAGAGAGAAGGAGGGAGGGAGGAAGGACAGATGGAAGGAAGGAAAGGAAGGAAGGATGGAGGAAATAAGGAATGAGGGAGGGAGAAAGGAAAAGAGGAAGGGAAGGAAGGAAGGAAAGAAGGAAGGAAGGATATTTTGGGATATTTACAGAAGTTACCAAATATAATTATTTGCCCAATAAAGGGTTAAATAAACTTAAACCGTAACCCTCATCAGATTAAACAGATTTAAACATTATTATTCTGATTCTACACTAAAAACCTGTAAATGTGAAGAATGTAAAAGTGTTTTTGGTGAAATGACTTCATGTAAACAGACTCAGACGTTTGGTGCGTTAACAGTAACAGTAAAGTACCATCTGGGGTTACCATGGTAACGGGGGTGGGGGTGGGGGTGGGGGGGGGGTGGGGTGAGACTCATCGTACAGTAACGTAATTATCAGCATCATCGTGTCTGTCAGGTTTTAAGATGAATAATTCATAAACATCTTATTAAAATGTTAAAATGTACATTTAGTACCTCCGCAGCAAGACATCATGGAGGTTACGCCCAGTTCAATATAATCAATATATTAAAAAAAGATCAATAAGAGAGATTTGAAATGACATTTGACCCATTTTATACCAAAAGTAAGACTGAATGCTCCTGAACATGTCAAATGGTGTAACCACCAAATGTCAAATGTACCATAATCCTCTAATATATTCTCTCTAAATGGATTAAAAGCAGAAATTTGATGCTGGGTCCACAAAAAAGAATGTGTGAAGTTATTCATACGTTTATTTTCACATTTTAACCCTTTAAATTTAAACTAAACCTCACTGACCTGAGCAGAGCCCCCCCAACCCTAACCCCCTTTACATTATTATACTATTATATTATCTTTATATCTTTATATTTTCACCTCAACATTAAACTTAAAGGAGTGAAATACCTAAAATAACAATAATAAAATAAACCAGCATGCAGAAACAAACTAAAACCACCGCTGCGTGGTTCGGGCCTCCGTTTCCCAGAATGCACTGCGCCCGGGTTCCAGTCGTTTAACGGTGCGTTCAGGTGACTGTCGACAGCTCGTAAAGATGTAAACTCGCCTGAAAATTATTATTATTATTAATGTTATCACTTCATACCTGATGATTAAATATTATTTCCTTTTATTGATTATTTAGAGAAATGTTCCTTTAAGTTTTGTCTCTTCTGTAACTGGATCTTTATTTCTGATATTTCTGTATAAGTACGTTTGATTCTACGTTTGTTTATTAAATGAAAACAATAAATATCTGATCTTTACATTCTGTTCATCTTCAACCGTGGACCCATTTTTACATCCGACAGATATAAATATACTTTTTTCTTTTAGCCTAAAATGTAAATTCTCATTAACCCTTCAACAGGCAGCGTGCACCAGGAGACTCTTTAAGGAGCATGATTGGTTAAGGTGGTTGTTTAATTGTATATGAGCCTTTAATTGGTAGAATTGAAGCTTGTTGTAGGTTTATAGTTTGATAGAAATGATAAAAATCAGTTTAGAAACTAGTATGTGTGATATTAATGAGCAGAATGTTTCACTTTACTATGTTCAATAACACATTTAAGTGTTTTTACCATTATGACCATTTTATACCTTAATAAGGGCAAAGCATCCTGGTGGAGATACAACTCATAAAATCCAAAATATATTAAAAATATGAAGGAAATGTTTTACTTTAGGTGCAAATGACATAACTAGTGACATCACATTAGGATTTTTACATCTAATTTTCCATTCCTGCCTGTTTAAGGGTTAAATCTGACCCAGAATATAAAAAAAGGAAATAAATGGACCCATTTTTACATCCGACAGATATAAATATACTTTTTTTTTTTAGCCTTAAATTGTGAAGTCTTTTCTTAATGTGACCTATAATATTAAAAAAAGGAAATACATGTGACACAAATTCAACTAAATGCTCAATAATGTTCATTTTTCATGTTTTATGGAACTTTGGAGGAAAATAAAATGTTTAAATCATGAAAAATAAAGATTAAACTAATAAATCCTGTTTATCTGTGACTGAATGAACAGACTAAAGATGAGACGGTCAGAATAAGAACAGCATGTAAAGGTTGATTAAACTCGTTAACTTGGCTTCTCGTTTATAAACTTTCTAAACTGAAGCGTTTTAGTTTCAGTTTGACTTGAAAAACTTTACTTTGTTTTTTTTTCTCCAGTAAAAAAAGCTCGTAACTGCAGATCACATGACCTTCAGTCTATTGGTGTAACTGCAGATCACGTGACCTTCAGTCAGTTGGTGTAACTGCAGGTAACGTGACCCTCAGTCAGTTGGTGTAACTGCAGATCACGTAACCTTCAGTCAGTTGGTGTAACTGCAGGTAACGTGACCCTCAGTCAGTTGGTGTAACTGCAGATCACGTGACTGTCAGTCAGTTGGTGTAACTTGTTTAATGTTCTGAAGCTGATTTTTATTATTTTTGATGCGTTTTTATTGATTTTTGGTTCGAAGCTCAAAAACATCCTGAAGACAAAACAGTTTGTGAAAGTGTCTCTTTCTTTCAGCTTTCTATGATCACCTCTTCCTCTTCCTCCTCCTCTTCCTCTTCCTCCTCTTCCTCTTCCTCCTCCTCTTCCTCATTGGTTTGTGTGTTTGGGTCGTCCACCTCCTCGTCCCCCCCGGGTGGAGTCAGGCTCTTCAGTGTCGTCCCTGCTTCTTCTTGAAGATCTTATTGAAGGCGTTTCTCCTCCGCCCGCCGCTGGACTCGCTCTCCTCGGGCCCGTCCTCCTCCACGGGGCTCCGGCGGGTCGGGGGGGCGGCGCCGGCCCCCCGAGCGCTGCCTGACGAGGAGGAGGAGGAGGAGAAGAGGAGCGGAGCGTCGGTGGAGTCGGACGTGACGAAGAGCGACCGGGTGGAGCCGGCGGAGGCGAGGACGGCCGAGTTTCCTCTCAGCTCGCCGAGGCTGGAGCTCTTCTCCAGACCGCCGCCCCCCCCACCGCCCCCCGAGGCCTGGCCGGGGAAGGGGAGGAGCCTGGACGGCATGGGGAGGGGCTTAGAGCTGTACAGGCTCCGTGATTCGGCGTGAGGGAGAGGAAGGGAGGAGTCAGAGTCTGAGCGGTTCATTATGTCTCTGAAAGGAGAGAAGAAGAGAAAGAAAGATTATTTAATGACAGATAACGATGCTAACTCGCTAAACATGTTAAAAATCAAAAAGTTTGTTTGTTAGCAGCGGTTAATTTAAATACATTCATGTAGAAATAATTAGAAAAGTGAAAAAATGAAGATTGGAAAAACAGCAAAGCAGGAAACTACGGAAGCCTTGAAGTCCTGAAAGGTGTTGAATAAAAGTTAAAAGTTAGATTTTGGAAACTGAGAAAAGAAGTTAGTGAGAAATGAAAATGAGATTAAAGCAGCGATGCGAAGTATAAAATATAAAACGTACAAAATAAAAACAGAAGTTAGCATCAGATTCATGAAAATCACGTAAACCGTGCAAACCCCTTCTCACTAACAGAAAATCTGACAGTTAATCAATAAAGGAAACAAAGTCACTAAAACACGCAAACTAACCCGATAACTTGCTAAACTCTACACGAAAAATCGAACTCGTAAATACTCGTTATATTTGGAAAAATCTAAATTGCGATCGTTTATAAAATTGACGATAAAAATAGTGAAAGTTAAATTAGAGCTGCTTGTTGAAAACAAAAAGTCAAAACCTTAAAAAAAAAAAAAAAAAAAAAAAAAGACCGCTCGGAAAACTCAAAGTCGTGACAACTCATAAAAATCGCAAACACGTAAAAAAAAAAAAAAAACTCTAAATTGACTAAACTTTAAAAATCGTGATCACGTGAAAACTTTGAAAACTTTTCATCAGGCTACTTAAAAATCACGCAAACTTTTAAAACTTGACAAAGTAAATCATCACTACTCGTAAAATTCGGAAACCTTACAATCGTGAATACACGAAAAATATGACGAACTAAATTCTGACCACGTGAAAACTCAAATTTTTTTTATAAATCCTGTAAAACTCGTGAACTCTAAATCAGGCCCGATCATAAAACCTGGAAAGCTCGGAGGATCGTGACTACGTAAAACTCAAACACTAAGATCACACGACAAACTCTAAATTAGGACGACTCATAAAATTCGGAAACCTTAAAACACACGAATAATTTGATAAACTCTAATTTGTGACGAGTAGTAAAATTCGGAAGTCTGCAACACACTAAATCATAACCACGTACAAAACTTAAATGATTACTAATTACAAATCTCAAACTCTGAAGTGCGACCGCTTGTAAGATTCGTAAACTTTCAATCGTAACCACGTGAAAACTTAGAGAACTCTAAATCATGGTCGCTTATACAACTGGTGAAGATTAATTTATGGCTACTTACAAATCTCGTAAACTCTAATACGGACCAATCATCAAACAAAAAATCAAGCTAGCTGTAAACTCTTCACTTATTTCACTCGTAAATGTTCCACTTGTTAATTTACGTGTTTGTAACGACGATGAATCATCCGTTTGCACATGCTCAGACTGATTTCGTTCGTTCTCGTTAGTGAATCAGTATTTTTGGGGATCGGCCGTGCAGCAGCAGCAGCAGCAGCAGCAGAAGAAGAAGAAGATACCCGAAGCTGCCGGAGCGACAGCGCTGCCTGTGGCCCGGCGCAGCGCCCCCTGCTGGCGGGAGGCCGGACGTTGCCTCCACAGAGCGAAAGAAAGAGGAGCGGAAGAGCACAGCGGTCTCAGTGTAGGAGGAAGAGGAGGAGGAGGAAGAGGAGGCGGGGGGGCCGATGGAGGGGTGGGACAGCGAGGAGGAGAGAGTGGGGGGGGGCACGGGGAGGAAGTCCAGCTGGCCAATCGAGCGGCTGCGATTCTGGCGGCCGCTGGGAGGACGAGACGGCGTGAACGAGTCAACCAACCTCTGAGAGCTGAAGGAGAGAGCGGGGTCTCCCAGCCGCTGGCGCAGGGGCATCACGCTCTGAGCTGCAGGAGGAAACAAAACGTTAACACAGAAAAACTTTATTTAAAAGGTTCATAAAGCTGCAGGTCTGCTGGAGAGAAGAAGAGACGGGAGGAAAAGGTCAGGGTTTAGTAGAAGAAGAAACGCTCGACTTATTTTAACGAATTAGAGGAAATGTTTCAACTCTTCGTTAAATTAAGACTTTAGATCATCAACACAGTCTGAAAGTTTTAATTATCTGATGATGATCTAATTTAGTCTCGATATGAAAACATGAAACTTTAACCTTCCTGTCGTCTGCAGGTTACATTTATATCAGTTTTAAAAATGTTTTTATATCAGAAATATTAATTAATTTCATCTAATCACCTGAAACTCACATAGATGTTTCCTTATTACTTTATTTACAAGTAGAATTATCTCTGCTTTCATTGAATTAGGTGATAATTTCTAATTTATGCTTTATCATAACCAGTCAAAAGTCATTAAGTGAAAATATTATAAATGGTATCTAAACTTTGCATCCTCTGATGTTAAATTTAGTTAAAATAATCAATAATTTCTGCTTTTGAAGTATAATCTAATGTAAATGAAGCTGTAGTTAGTTAAAAAAGACACAGAACTGGGTGATCATTTATAATTTATACTATACCCGAGAGGACGAAATATTGAAGTTAAAGTCTGAACTCAAACTATAAATGCAGAATAATTCACTGATCTATTAAATCAGAGTTTGATAACTTAATATTAATATTTTATTCCCCTCTGTAGAGCTGCTTACAGTAAAACAGCAGCCATCTAATCTGTTTCAGATCTCAGAATGAATTATTATAATAAGAGATAAAGGTAGGTAAAGATTGTTGGAGGAGTCTCTTATTTAAAGTCCGTGTAAAGTAAGAATAAATATGTGTTCTGAGTTTGACATACCACAGAAAAGTGTGTTGTTAACCACCCTGCCAAATTTGAATGAATAAAAAAATCACCAAATATATGAAATTAGGCTTCAAAGTTGTGTAAAAATCAGCCTCTTTCTCTGCTACCAAACGCTGAAGCCCCGCCCCCTACCAAGTGTCACCTGTCAATCAAAGTCACCACCTCTACCAGAAACATGGACGCTACGTCTGAGAGCTTTCTGCTGCTAACTGCTGCTAGCTCGGCTGATAGCTTGGCGGCTAACTCGACAGCTAGCTCGGCGGCATATTCAGCTGCTAACTCGGCGGCTAACTCGGCTACTAGCTCGGTGGCTAACTCGGCAGCTAACTCAGCTAACTGGCTAACTGTAGACTGTAGTAGTAGTAGTAGTGCTAACTCAGCTAACTGGCTAACTGTAGACTGTAGTAGTAGTAGTGCTAACTCAGCTAACTGGCTAACTGTAGACTGTAGTAGTAGTAGTGCTAACTCAGCTAACTGGCTAACTGTAGACTGTAGTAGTAGTAGTGCTAACTCAGCTAACTGGCTAACTGTAGACTGTAGTAGTAGTAGTGTGTGCTGAATGTATTTCTACCTCTACAGCAGCAGGGGCGGGTTTATGCTAATCCTAGCTCCACAATTCAAATCTAAATGGTTGAAATGCTTTTTACACCTTTTTTAGAAATACATTTATGACCTATTTAATGTGCTTAGAAGAAAATGTCTGAATTCACTTTACACGGTCTTTAACGTGTTTGTCTGTGAGGCGACGTTAGTGAACAGAAGCTGTTGATGTTTCCACGTCTGCAGAGGATGAAGATGAAAGAGTGAACAGCTGTGTGATCTGACCAGGGGAGGAAGAGGAAGGAAGGGTGAGGAAGAGTGAGGAAGAGGACGGTGAGGAGGCGTTCACGCGGAGACCTGCTGCATGATGAAGGTCACATGACTGTAAAACAAGTTTAAACTGTCAGCAACGCTCAGGTGAACGCCGCCTTCTGATTGGTTCAAACCTCTGAAATCTGTTCATTTATTTATATTAAAGACATTAAATTGTTTTCAGGGCTGTCAAACGATTAATTTTTTAATCGAGATTAATCGCAGAATTTCCATAGTTAATCGCGATTAATGGCGTTTTGAATTGCATGTTTAAAACCCTGTTATTTTCCATTTGAAGGCAGTTTTAAGCCCATAATGTAAAGCATTTCTTACCAGAGTGTCTTAACTGGGAATCAATCACGGCTCTGCTGCGACTCCCACACTCCAAAATGGTCCTTTGGTGGAGCTGAGGCTGGCTTGGCTGCACCTGGGTGTTTAGCGTGGAGGTGCTAACTCAAACTCCACGTACTCCGGTGGTAGTTAAACTCCGTTTGACACAGGTTGCATTTTACTTTTGACTTGTCAACTGAAGCGTCTGGAAGTGTTTTAAAGTTAAACAAGCCGTTCAAAAGTCCAGTAGCTCTCTTACTTTCCATCAGCGCGGTAGGTTTACTGCAGGAGGCCACTTCAAAGCATAGCGCTACAGCTAGAGGAGCCGTCTACGGGGGAGTAGAAGGGACAAAAAGGCTTGCAACATTAAAATGTGCTTAAAAAAAAATTAACGCGTTATGGATTGCATTAATCTAATTGCGATTAAAATAATTAATCGTTTGAGAGCCCTATTTTTAACGTTAACATTTTCAGTCTTCAGCTTTAAATCGGATTAAAACAAGAGACAGAAAATCTTTAATTTAAAATCTACTCAAACGTTTCCACTTTATTAAATATTCAAACTTTTTTAGCTTTCGTCACTTGCATTAATCTAATCGCGATTAACGTGTTAACGCTGACAGCCCTAGTTGTTTTCTTCCTGAATTTGTATTGACTAAAAATCAATTAAAGGTTTTCTGATGCTATAAAAAGAAAAACAATCAAAAAGAAGCCTGTCAATCAGAGGTTTAAACCAATCAGAGAAGAGGTGGGAGGGGAGGGGGCGGGGCTAGAGGAGGGAGGGGGCCAACCCGAGTGTTTCCATGGTGACTGCGTGTCTGCGATGCCACTCAGGGGCCAAAGGTCGCTCACTCGCCGGTCCATCTGCCACGCTGCGTCTGCAGGGAGCCAATCAAGAGAGAGATGCCAAGAAAAGAGGACCAATCAGAGAGAGGAGAGAGAGGCGGGGGGCGGGACCAAAGGTGAGCGGAGAGAAGAAGGAGGACTGAGGCTCGGTAACAAACCTCTGCACTGATCAGTCACTTTAAATACTTATATATTAAATGTTACAGAAGCTTCTCACATTCACCTGAAAACTATTAAAAGTGTTTTTTCTGAATTAAAGAGAAAAATTAAACAACAGAAGCCGGATCATTAAAAAGATGGAGGGAAGGAACGAAAAGAAGACAGAAAGGAAAAATGGAAGAAAGGAAGGAAGGGAGAATGGAAGGAAGGATGGACAGAATGAAGGAAGGAAGGACACATGGAAGGACAGAAGGAAGGACGGAAGGACACATGGAAGGACAGAAGGAAGGAGAGATAGAAGGAAGAAAGGGATGAAGGACAGATAGAAGGAAGGACAGAATGAAGGAAGGAAGGACACATGGAAGGAGAGATAGAAGAAAAAGAAGGAGAAGGAAGAAAATACAGGAAAGAAAGATGGAAGGAAGGACAGATGGAGGGAAGAAAAGAGAAGACAAGAAGGAAGTAAGGAAGGAAGGAAGGAAGGAAGGAAGGGAAGATCGGAAGGAAGGAAGGAAGGAAGGGAGGAAGAAAAGATGGAAGGAAGGAAGAAAGGGAGCAAGGACAGATGGAGGGAAGAGAAGAGAAGACAAGAAGGAAGTAAGGAAGTAAAGAAGGAAGGAAGGGAAGATCTGAAGGAAGGACGGAAGGGAGGAAGGGAGGAAGAAAAGATGGAAGGAAGGAAGAAAGGGAGGGAGGAAGAAAAGATGGAAGGAAGGAAGGAAGGAAGGAAGGGAGGAAGAAAAGATGGAAAGAAGGAAGAAAGGAAGGAAGGGAGGGAGAAAGAAAAGATGGAAGGAAGGAAGAAAGGGAGGGAGGAAGAAAAGATGGAAGGAAGGAAGGAAGGAAGGGAGGAAGAAAAGATGGAAAGAAGGAAGAAAGGGAGCAAGGACAGATGGAGGGAAGAGAAGAGAAGAGAAGACAAGAAGGAAGTAAGGAAGTAAAGAAGGAAGGAAGGGAAGATCTGAAGGAAGGAAGGAAGGGAGGAAGAAAAGATGGAAGGAAGGAAGAAAGGGAGGGAGGAAGAAAAGATGGAAGGAAGGAAGGAAGGAAGGGAGGAAGAAAAGATGGAAAGAAGGAAGAAAGGGAGGGAGGAAGAAAAGATGGAAGGAAGGAAGGAAGGAAGGGAGGAAGAAAAGATGGAAAGAAGGAAGAAAGGGAGCAAGGACAGATGGAGGGAAGAGTAGAGAAGACAAGAAGGAAGTAAGGAAGTAAAGAAGGAAGGAAGGGAAGATCTGAAGGAAGGAAGGAAGGGAGGAAGGGAGGAAGAAAAGATGGAAGGAAGGAAGAAAGGGAGGGAGGAAGAAAAGATGGAAGGAAG
>JAJDFG010000842.1:67500-70752 GCA_021039105.1 Scomber colias
TCGGGACCAGACTGGAGCACAGTACCGCAAACACCAAGGCCTCGGTGGAGATGAAGTGGCTTTGTCGTGGCTCCACATGTGATACCAGCTAGACGCCCAACAATGCAGCACAGGTGGTCGTCTTTGCCTTGACTCTGACCAGGTGTTGTTTAAACATTATTCAGTCAAGCTTCACACCCAGCTATGTGGGGAAGAGCTGGAACTGTAGCCTGATGTTATTAACCCTTAAACAGACAACGTGCACCAGGAGATACAGACTCTTTAACCTTCCTGTTGTCCTCCCAGGTCCTTCCTCTGTCCTTCCTTCCTTCCCTCCTTCCTTCCTCAGATCTAAGTTCAACTGTTAGGGTAAATGTCCCCTCCTTCTGTCCTTTCTTCCTTCCTTCATCTGTCCTTCCTTTCTTCCTTCCTTCATCTGTCCTTCCTTTCTTCCTTCCTTCATCTGTTCTTCCTTCCTTCCTTCCTCCCTTCCTTCCTTCCTCCCTCCCTTCCTTCCTTCCTTCCTCCCTCCCTCCCTCCCTCCCTTCCTTCCTTCCTTCCTCCCTCCCTCCCTCCCTTCCTTCCTCCCTCCCTCCCTCCTTCCTTTCCATCCTTCTTCCTCCCTCCTTCCTTTCCTTCCTTCTTCCTCCTTTCCTTCCCTTCCTCCCTCCTTTCCTTCCTTCTTCCCTCCTTTCCTTCCTTCCTTCCTTTAGGTGCAAATGGCATAACTAGTAAGGCCTGTTTAAGGGTTAATCACAATGTTCATTTCACGTGTCGCTGCTTCGTTGTTGAGGTGGAACATTGATGTTACGATCCTGTCAACACTGAGCTTAACCCTTAAAGAGGCAACGTGCACCAGGAGATACAGACAAATTGACCCCATCTGTTTTGACTGTTCCTTCTTTCCTCCCTTACTTCCTTCCTTTTTTCCAACCCTTCCTTCTTTCCTTTCTTCTATCCTTCCTTCCTTCCTTCCTTCCTTCTATCCTTCCTTCCTTCCTTCCTTCCTTCCTCCCTCCTTCCTTCCTTCCTTCCTCCCTCCTTCCTTCCTTCTTCCCTCCTTTCCTTCCGTCCTTCCTTCCTTCCTCCCTCCTTCCTTCCTTCCTTCCTTCCTCCCTCCTTCCTTTCCTTCCTTCTTCCTCCCTTCCTTCCCTTCCTTCCTCCCTCCTTTCCTTCCTTCTTCCCTCCTTTCCTTCCGTCCTTCCTTCCTTCCTCCCTCCTTCCCTCCTACCTTCCTTCCTCCCTCCTTCCTTCTTCCTCCCTTCCTTCCCTTCCTTCCTCCCTCCTTTCCTTCCTTCTTCCCTCCTTCCTTCCTTCCTCCCTCCTTCCTTCCTTCCTTCCTTCCTCCCTCCTTCCTTCCTTCCTCCCTCCTTCCTTTCCTTCCTTCCTTCCTTCCTTCATTCCTTCCTCCCTCCTTTCCTTCCTTCTTCCCTCCTTTCCTTCCTACCTACCTTCCTTCCTCCCTCCTTCCTTTCCTTCCTTCTTCCTCCCTCCTTTCCTTCCTTCTTCCCTCCTTTCCTTCCGTCCTTCCTTCCTTCCTCCCTCCTTCCTTCCTTCCTTCCTCCCTCCTTCCTTCCTTCTTCCTCCCTTCCTTCCCTTCTTCCCTCCTTTCCTTCCTACCTACCTTCTTTCCTTCCTCCCTCCCTCCTTCCTTTCCTTCCTTCTTCCTCCTTTCCTTCCCTTCCTCCCTCCTTTCCTTCCTTCTTCCCTCCTTTCCTTCCTTCCTTCCTTTAGGTGCAAATGGCATAACTAGTAAGGCCTGTTTAAGGGTTAATCACAATGCTCATTTCACGTGTCGCTGCTTCGTTGTTGATGTGGAACATTGATGTTACGATCCTGTCAACACTGAGCTTAACCCTTAAAGAGGCAACGTGCACCAGGAGATACAGACAAATTCACCCCATCTGTTTTGACTGTTCCTTCTTTCCTCCCTTACTTCCTTCCTTTTTTCCAACCCTTCCTTCTTTCCTTTCTTCTATCCTTCCTTCCTTCCTTCCTTCCTTCCTTCATTCCTTCCTCCCTCCTTTCCTTCCTTCTTCCCTCCTTTCCTTCCTACCTACCTTCCTTCCTCCCTCCTTCCTTTCCTTCCTTCTTCCTCCCTTCCTTCCCTTCCTTCCTCCCTCCTTTCCTTCCTTCTTCCCTCCTTTCCTTCCGTCCTTCCTTCATTCCTCCCTCCTTCCTTCCTTCCTTCCTCCCTCCTTCCTTTCCTTCCTTCTTCCTCCCTTCCTTCCCTTCCTTCTTCCCTCCTTTCCTTTCCTTCTTTCCTTCCTTCCTTCCTTACTTTAGGTGCAAATGACATAACTAATAAGGATTTTTTACATCTCATTTCACACTCCTGCCTGTTTAAGGGTTAAGGCACCGGTTCTTCAGGTATGAAGACAGGAAGTTCATGTCTTCAGAGAGGCCTGATTACCACGATGGCTTGCTGAGCAGACTGGACAGGTCATCTGCACAGCCGTACTTCCTTGACCATGTTGCAGGTAGGTCGTAAATATAGATGTTGACCTACTGCTACGAAGCCAGCTGGGGGTCGATCACTGAGGAGGCCCGGTTCCTTTGGCTTGTTTGGCTTCGGCAGAACGATCACTTTGACACAACGGCAGATCTTTGGCAGCTTTGAATATAGTGGAGACACACAAGGAAGCCTTTGTGTTGCATGTACTCAGGGTGGATGCTGATGATGGTTCAGTCATTATATTTAAAGGTCTGGACTAAAACTACATGAGGAATCACTGAAGTTACTGTTCTCACAAGATAATGCTGGAATGGAGCTCGTTACTTCCCCCAACACTGGAGCTGTGTGTGTGTGTGTGTGTGTGTGTGTGTGTGTGTGTGTGTGTGTGTGTGTACTGACCCCCTCTCTGGCCTGCAGCAGCTGTCTCTCTGCACTTTGCTTCTTGATGTTATAATATTGAACTTCGATCTCGTGTGTTAGCTGCAGCCACGTCTGTAGAGCCTCCGGAGCGACCCAGTGAACCCGAGACTCCAGCTCCCTCTCTGCCTTCCTGAGAGCCATACGCACCTACACACACACACACACACACACACACACACACACACACACACACATACACAATACATTAACTCCATCACTCATACTACTGATGTACTGTTACTGCAGTGTTTCTCAGAGCTACCTGCTCCAGCTCCTCCTCAGCGTATTTCTGGCGGCTCCTCTCGTTCTCGGTTCCTTCTCTGAGCTCACGGAGCCGCTGAGCTTCCTGTTTGGCCGAGTTGATCTCGTTCCTCAGCTCCTCCTCCACCTTCACCTTC
>JAJDFG010000843.1:0-70743 GCA_021039105.1 Scomber colias
GTCATATGCTAGATGTTGGCGCTCCCAGCTCTGTCCTTGGGGCAGATGGTTACATCATTTTCTCTTTTGTAGGCCTGACAGAGAGCATGTGTGTGTGTGTGTGTGTGTGTGTTTATTTGGCTAGTCAGTATCACAGGGTCGGTAAGAGAGCTCAGTATTGCGGTCATGTCAGCATTTTTCACCCTACCACTGTCTCTCCCAATGTTTTTCTCTCTGTTCTCTTGTTCTGTCTTTGTGATGGAAGCAACTATCATTTCTATAATTGAATTTGTCTGTCAATAATGTTTTGAATTCACCAATTAATTATCTATAAAATATCAGACAACATCAACACAGCATTAAGCCCAAGAGTCTGGTTGTCTGACCAACAGCTCTAACAGTGATATATCTGGCATCTTTCTGTGATCATTAACCAGACGAATGATCAAAAATCATGTTGATCGGTCTTCTGTCAATCAAATAATCACATCAGCACTTATGGTATTCATCACTCTCTGCTCCTTCTTTCTTAGTCTATGTCTTGTGTTTGCTCTCTGCCCTCTGGACACTCCTGACAGCTGTCTGGGAGACTTTCAGTGAAGAGCCAGGTGAAGTGGTGGGTTGTCTGTCCATGTGTGTGTTTCTGAAAGAGACGCAGATCTTACTGATGACAGGTGGCCTCCCGTACTTTCTCTCTCCAGGCTGTGGGCCAAAGGAAAGAGAGTGTAACCATGCTTATGATAATATGCAGGAGTACAAGTATCGTCGGAATAAAGGATAGGAGCAAGGGATTTGAGCAAGAGCAATAAGTGAAAAGGAAATGAACAGAGACAAGAAAAAAAATGGAGGAGAGTGGAAGCAAATCTGGAATAATAGGAAGAAATGCACCGAGGAGGCGGGGAGGAGAATTGGCTGGAAGAAATCCATCCAGTGGGCAACAGGAAGGAAAAAAAGGAAGTAGCCACCTTCTCATCCATCTAGCAACACTGAGCTCTCTCTCTCTCTCTCTCTCTCTCTCTCTCTCTCTCTCTCTCTCTCTCTTTCTTCATTCTCCCTCCATCTTCTCCTCTCAGCAAACTCAGTTCATTTACATTTACATTACACCCAGCTGGAGTTGATTTGGTGGCGAGTGATGGATGGCGAGGTTCTGATGCTGTTTATAGAAATGGGCTCAGGGGGGTTAGCAGTGTCAGCTGTTTGCAAGGTGGCGAGCACAGTCTGATACAATATGGTTCGCTCGTTAGCAACTAAATTGCTAGCTGCAGCGGTGGCACATCTATTTATATGGGATATGAGTTTAATATCCGCTGCTTGCCACAATAACTAGCTAGTTAGCACGTCTCACTTAAGTTTGACAGTGTAACAGAGTAGCCTGCAGTTGTTTAGCGCTACATGGAGACATGTTGGGCCTGTTTTATGACTTTATTCAAAGGGCTTTACATGAGTTAGGTTAGTTTCAAAAGAAAGGAGGGAAGGAAGGAAGGAAAGGAGGGTAGGGAGGAAGGAAGGAAGGACAAAAGAAGGAAGCAAGGAAGATAGGAGGGAGGGAGGAAAGAGGGAAATAGGGAGGATGGAAGGGAGGAAGAAGGAAGGAAAGGAGGGGAGGAAAGAAGGAAGGAAGGTAGGAAGGAAGGACGGACGGGTGGACGGACAAATGAAGGAAGCAAGGAAGGTAGGAGGGAGGGAGGAAAGAAGGAAAGAGGGGAGGATGGAAGGGAGGAAGAAGGAAGGAAAGGAGGGGAGGAAAGAAGGAAGGAAGGAAGGTAGGAAAGAAGGACGGACGGGTGGGACGGACAAAAGAAGGAAGCAAGAAAGGTAGGAGGGAAGGAAGGAAAGAAGGAAGGAGGGAGGGAGGGAGAAAGGAAGGGAGGAAAGAAAGAACAGTCAAAACAGACGGGTCAATTTGACCCGGGGAGGACGACAGGAAGATTAACAGTAGTCAATAATAATTTGTTAAACTTTGATCAGCTGGTAGATAGCCATCATGTGGAAGACTAGTTTGTGATATTTTGCATCCGGTTTCTGAGCTTTGTGGGTTGTTTTTCCTTTTTTTCCTTTTTTTTTTTTTTTTTTAGCTGGTATGAGTGACCATCTGGTATTACACACAAAAGCCCCGATGTGACAGCACTTGTTTCTACAGGGTAAGGTTGAGTAATTTCTGTGTCACAGATGCACCACAGTGATATTAATCCCGTCTGATTCAGCCGTGTCTGGCATTCACACACCAGCTCTTGTGCAAGTACATTTTTTGACTGCTATCAGATAAAAACACGACCTTATTATTATCTTAGGGGGTGACTCGGCAAACTAGTCCAGCAGTCTGTTAGATGTTGTTGGATGTTAAGAACACTATATTGCTCACAGCTGAAAGAAAAAAGCAAAAGAAAATCAAAGATAGTAAAAAAACTATAGTGGAAGCAGGGCAAACAGATTGATTTGAGGCTTTAAAAAGTTTCATACCTTCAGTTTTTAACATAAATCCACAACTTTATAATATTACTATGGTCATTTTATTGCAGATATTTAACCTTCCTGTCGTCCTCCCCGGGTCAAATTGACCCGTCTGTTTTGACTGTTCTTTCTTTCCTCCCTTCCTTTCTCCCTCCCTCCCTCCTACCTTCCTTGCTTCCTTCTTTTGTCCGTCCTTCCTTCCTTCCTTCTTTCCTTCCTTCCTTCCTTCCTTCTTTCCTCCCTTCCATCCTTCCTTCCATCCATCCTTCTTTCCTCCCCTCCTTTCCATCCTTCTTCCTCCTTTCCTTCCTTCCTTCCTCCCTCCCTCCTTTTTTCTTCCTCCCTTCCATCCTTCCTTCCTTCCTTCCTCCCTCCTTCTTTCTTCCTCCCTTCCATCCTTCCTTCTTTCCTCCCTCCCTCCCTCCTTCCTTCCCTCCTACCTTCCTTCATCCGTCCTTCCTTCCTCCCATCCTTTCCTTCCTCCTTTTCCATCCTTCCTTCCTCCCTCCTTTCCTTCCTTGACTCGAGGACAACAGGAGGGGTTAAAAAAAGCAACAAAGTGGACTACTTTTTGTGTGCTTTGCTTAATTGTATCTATGGTTTGTGAATGCCAGAGACACAGCTGTGGTTAGCAGGTACATTAAACATTTGTGCTATGCATAGTCAGTTTTTTGTTGGCACCACATATCCGCAGCTGAAACAAACACAAGGCTGCTAGTGAGGACATTAGACAGTAGTGGAGGTATAATGTCCAGATTTTCCTCACATATTCTGCCATTATTGAGCAGTCAGCTTGTTAAATGGTTAGATATGGTTGTGCCACTATCAGCAAAATCCTATTTGCATGTGCGACACAAACACATAGGTATGCATTTCCTTATCCGTCAAGTAAATGAAGACGAAGGACTGTGTTAGATGCCGTGTGACAGTGCTGGGGGAGAGAGAGAGACAGAGTGCAATAAAGTGTTAATAAAAAGAAACAGTGGCAGCAAGAGAGGCAAGCAGGATGAGAAAAAAAAAAACATATGAATCTACCCGTTTTCTAAATCCACTTATCCTGCTCTGTGTGGTAGGGGGTTGGTTTATATCCCAGCATGCACCAGGTGATAGAGCAAAGCAAACCCTAGGAAGCTCACCATGCAATCTCACATTTACAATTACAGTTAATTTAGAGTTTTCAGTTCAGCTAATCTGCATTAAAACTCTGCTATCTGCTCTTACTCTGTTCATGGCAATTGCAGTACAGATATTTTGATTGGTTGGTTGGTTAATATATATATTAGAAAAAGCATTAATTATCTGTGCTTCAATGTGAACTCATCATCTGCTACATCATCCATCTGCCCATATCCTCACTCTTTCTTCCCGCGTCACTATGTATGACTTCAATTGACAGTAAATGTTCCAGTGAAGTAAATTATACACTGCATAATGTATAATGTACTGTAATTCCCCCACTGGTAGTTTTGTGGTTCACAATCATCATGGGGTGATGCTGGATGATGCGAGTCGACAGAGAAAAACAGCAGATTTACCACAGTTTCTCCTCACACTGCCACATCCTGCCTACCAAACCTTGACTGCTTTGTCTCCCTGTGTAGTTGGTTTTGATACAGATATAAAATTGTTGGCAGGTGTGTGTTGTCCCTTCAGGTTATAAGGCTGCAGTACAGCTGTATGAATATGTAACCTACTGGGTCATTTTGTTCACAGCACAAGGCTATTTTCACTAAGGCTTCATAAAATGTGATGTAGTTTTTGAATGTCTGTAACTATATACATGGGGAGTAGTGTGATTTTACTGATGACAGTGAATGGCAGCATAAGAATTTGGGTTAAACAGTTTTTTATATATATATATTATATTTATATTATAACTTTAATATCACATACAAATTACAGCATAAATAGTGTAATGAAACAGAAATTAAAGAACATCAAACAAACAAATGCTGAGACAAACATAAATATAACATGAAAGTGGTAAATAAAAAAAAAAATATATATATATTTATTAAACAACAGGCCAAAAAATACATATACAAATTATATTGATATATGTATATTTTTAAATTTAGAGCACGAATTAGGACTTTTTAAAATGTACAAAAAAAACAAACAACTTCCGGTATTACGTCATTTCCGTCATTTCTTTTATACAGTCTATGAGCTGGACCTGGCGAGCAATATGATAAAATTACACAGAAAAAAAAATATGTATATATATAATTATCAGTTTGTAAAATCAACAAAACATCCTTCACAGTACAAAAGCATAAAAGATATAAAACATAAATAATTAATCAGTCAAGAGTCAACGTCAAGTTCCCTAACTAGCCTTCTGATTGGCTGGAGGTTAATGACGGCAGGTGAATCAGGTGCGCGTGAGAGCTCAGTGTTAGTCTCGTGCTCGTCTCGTGAAGGTGGAGAAGAAGCTCCAGGAGTTTATCTGGATTGATATCACTGTCAGTATGCTTCGATAGAGATAGTTTATAGAGTATGAGTTGCAGTCGCTGCTAATTGAAGTTAAATGTAGTGTTTTAGCTTCATTAGCTTCTCGGCTAAGCTAACACCTGTGCTACCTGTGGATTATGGACTTTTGTGGATATCACGGACCGGAGGAAACCAGATTGCAGTTGCAGGAAGAGACTTTTCTTATCACCTCTGGAGGATTTTGGAGCAATGAGCCATTCTTCCAGTTCATATGAGACTGTGGAAAACGGGACTTCTGCGTGGTGAGTAACCCCATTTTACCCCTCAGGTGTGCATCCGGGGTTTCATTTAAGGAGTTTGCCTTTTGCTTTCAGTTAGAGTTTGGCCTGCTTGAGTAATAATAGATGATAGAAAATAAAGGATGTGGCAGAAAATGTCTTTAAATAAACATTTGGTGTTATTTATTTCAGTATTTAACATTTAAGTGAAATTGAGTATGAAGTCCCTCAACCGGTCTATTACGTGCTTACGTGGTAATTGGGCAGTTATTGTCTCATTACTCAGGTATAAATTATGGTGCAATGCATCTTTTAATTAAAAAATTGGGGTTTTTTGTTACTAATGTGTATTATTCTGGAGGGAGTTTTAAAGGTGCATCGAGTCTTTTGGTAGTATTGCTGTTGAGTGTGAGTTAACAAATCTACCTGCTCTCCATAAGGCCTTTAGAGCAGCACGGTGTTACAAATGGGATTGGATGGTATTGATCTAGTAGCTGATCAACTGGTGTATGTTGTAGTGAGGCATGATCGAAACCATTGATGCAACCACTGCTTTAGTGCTCTCTGCCTCAAGTTAATGCACTGCTTTAATGGTTAACTGCTGGTCAACAGGTTGAATCTATGTGACTCCAGAGTGATAGTGGAGCTTATCTGTAGTAATTAGAAATGCAATATCATTTATCAGTGCTGTCTTAAACTGTTAGAAATCACTGATAAATAAATATAAATAATGGTGTTTTCTGGTGTGATAATGCTGTGGTTGAGGCCTGGTTAGGGTTAGACACAAAAAAACACTTGGTTATGTGTAGGTAAAGATCATAGTTTGGATTAAAATGATCACCAGATTGAAAAATGTGTGGTGTGGTTAGAGTTGCATACATAGCATGTTGTATAAAATGGTCAATATAATGCTGCAGAAATGGCCACAGGGTTAAGGTTAGTGGAAAAAATAACAACCAAAAAACAAGTGTCCAGACTCAGTTGGAGACATGACATGTGTGGGTAGAAGCAGTGGTCTCCTGTGGCAAAGTCAACAGTTGGGTTAATGCCTTCACCGTGATCTGGACAACATCAGCTCACACATTACGGAGCAAAACCCGCAGAGTTTTCTTAACACCAGCAGAGTTTGGTATCAAACCTGCTGCGATACACTCACTCACAAAATGAGTAATTCCAGTTTGCTCCTTTGCAGGAGGCATGAGGTTACACAGCTGGTTCAGGTTGCTAACAGCTAACATGTAGCTGCTATGATTCAACAACATGGTACAACAATCCAGACAGAACATGATCTAGATCAGGGGGGTCAAACTCATTTTCATTCAAGGACCACATACCAATTTAATCACATGTGGGCCGGATCATAAGGAAGGAAGGAAGGAAGGAAGGAAAAGAAGAGGAAGAAAGGGAGGAAGGACAGATGGAAGGAAGGAAGGAAGGAAGGAAGAAAGAAAGAAAGGGTGGGAGGAAGGAAGGAAAAGACGACAGGAAGGAAAGAAGGAAAAAAGAAAGGGAGGAAGGACAGAAGGAAGGGAGGACAGATTGAAGGAAGGAAGGAAGTAAGGGAGGACAGATTGAAGGAAGAAAGGAAGGAAACAGTCCAATTTGATCTCATGTGGGCCCGATCATAAGGAAGGAAGGAAAGGAAAGGAAAAGAAGGAAGGAAGGAAGAAAAAGAAGAAAGGGAGGGAGGAAGGAAGGAAGGAAGGAAGGAAGGGTGGGAGGAAGGAAGGAAGGAAAGAAAAGACAAGACAACAGGAAGGAAAGAAGGAAAAAAGAAAGAAAGGAAGGGAGGACAGATTGAAGGAAGGAAGTAAGGAAAAAAAGACAGGAAGGAAAGTGGCCCGGTTTGGACTCCTCGGCGGGCCGGTCCTAGCCCACAGGCCACATGTTTGACACCTCTGATCTAGATGATACATGCATAGGCTAACTTTTAAAGTGTGTGTGGCGCTGCTAGACCTGACCCAAATGCTTCAAGAGCCTCTCCAGTGTGTGTGTGGCAGAGTGTCAATATGTAGCTGTACCCCCTGCTGTGTGTGTGGTGTGTGTGTGTGTGTGTGTGTGTGTGTGTGTGTGTGTGAGAGAGAGATGGTGTGTCAGTACGTAGCTGTATCCCCTGCTGTGTGTGTGTGTGTGTGGCGGCCTGCCAGTGCGTAGCCATAGCCCCTCTGTTTATTAGCCTAGCGTCGTCACTCATCAGCCTTGAATATCTTGTTAAGCTCTGAATGTTGCAGTTAGTTTTTTTGGCAGGTCGTGTTGTTGTGTTTACTGCCACACAGAAGGAGTCAGTCTTTTGGGTTGTCGCCTCTCTGTTGTCTCTTATCAGACTTGTTGATGCTACGAGCGGCTCCGAGAGGAAGCACAGACTACAGGCTACAATTAGCAGTGTTGTGATATACTTTCTACTTGATATGATTATTGCACAGTCTGCACACAAGAAGCTGGCTGGTTCATCCTTCACTAACAGCTGCTCTCACTTCACTAGTTAGCTTCATTCAAGGGCCACATACAAACCAATCTGATCTCATGTGGGCTGGATTATTAAAAAGATGGAGGGAAGGCAGGCAGGCAGGCAGGGAGGAGAAGGAAGGAAAGACAGTTGGAAGGAAGGAAAGAATAAAAGGTAGGATGGAAATATGAAGGGGAGGAAGGAAAGACAGACAAAAGGAAGAAGGGAAGAAAGGTAGGAAGGACAGACAGAAGGAAGGAGGGAAGAAAGGTAGGAAGGACAGACAGAAGGAAAGAAGGAAGGACAGATGGAAGGAAGGAAGAAAGAAAGAAAGGAAGGTAGGACAGATGGAAGGAAAGAAGGAATGAACGTAGAAAGGAAGGTACTGTAGGAAGGACAGATGGAAAGAAGGAAGAAAGGGAGGAAGGACACAAAGGAAGGAGGTAACAAAGAAAGGAAAAAAGGAAGGTAGGAAGGACAGACAGAGGGAAAGAGGGAAGGACAGATGGAAGGAAGGAAGGAACGAATAAAGGAAGGTAGGAAGGACAGATGGAAAGAAGGAAGAAAGGGAGGAAGGATACAAAGGAAGGAAGGAACAAATCCTTTTAATGAACGGATGAATGATTCTCTACACTGAAAGAACTGCTTTGCCCATCACTATCTGAAACCTGCGTGTCAATAATAGACTACTAATAACAATGGGAGGGTCCGGGGGAGCGAGGGTACGGGGGAGCGAGGGTACGGGGGTCCGTGGGAGCGGGGGTGCGGAGAGCTGTATCCTGTGGAAAATCTTGAAGCAACCAATTAGAGAGCAGCTTCAGGTGCTTGCTGGGTTTGGCAGGGTCTATCTACACAGTCATTTGGCAGACGGCTCTCACACAGGAAGTGGTTTCACACAGTAATTAACTAAATACAATGTGACGGCAAATTGCCAGCATAGCTACGAGACACAGAATAAGACTCAACATTTTTTATTTCATAGTTATTTCTTAATATAGAATAATAATAATTTAAAAAAAAACAAAAAAAAACATGCATATAAACTTGAATTAAGAAAAATGATCACGTATATATAAAATGCTGCTTATATGACTTTAACCTTCCTTCTGTCCTGCCTTCCTCCCTCCCTTCCTTCTTTCCTTCCCTCCTTCCTTCCTTCCTCTCTCCCTCTTTCCTTCACTCTATCTTTCCTCCTCCCTACTTTCCACCCTCTCTCCCTCCATCCTTCCCTTTCCTTTCTCCCTTCCTTCTTTCCTTTCCTCCCTTCCGTCCTCCCTTCTGTCCTCCCTCCCTCCTGTCCTTCCTTCCTTCCTTCCTTCCTTCCTTCCTCCCTTCTTTCCTCTCTCCGTCTTTCCTTCCTTCCTTCCTCCCTTCCTCTTTTACTTGATCAGAACTATGTAAAGATCATGGTTAGGGTTAAAATGATCACGTTTTTAAATTCTGTAAAGATATTGTTGTCATGGCAACAGTGAACATCACGATTAATTGACATGAGCAGGATGAAGTCGATTAGAGTTTCTTAATGTCGGTTTTTGATTTTTTTTCGATTAATTGCCCAGCCCTAAATACAAGTCATCTGTAACTATTTTGTTTTTGGGCAACTGACATTACAGACTTTAGTGTCATTTTTCTTGGGAGGACATAATTATTATTATTATTATTATTATTATTAGCAGTAGCAGTGGTAGTATCTGTGTTTTTCCTGTTTTGGTTTGTTTTTATTGTGTTAGTAGTCAGTCGTGGCGTCTAGTTCAGAGTTTCTTTGCTGCTGCAGAGATGAACATGTCAGAGTCATGAGCTGTCAACACTCCATCCGCAACTTGTCAGCACTGACTGATGTTAAACGCCAGCTCGCTCTCTCTCTCTCTCTCTCTCCCTCCCTCCCTCCCTCTCTCCCTCCCTCTCTCTCTCCCTCTCTCTCTCTGTTCTCTCTGTTTCACAAATCGCAAACCCACACTAACTGCAACACATGCAACACACACACACACACACACACACACACACACATAGAGACAGCTGGGGCGTCACTCTCTCTCCTGGCTCGGCGCCCTGCGAGGAGCACGGAGGAAGATGGACAGGCAGGAGCTGTCAGCGAGGACACAGGGACACAGAATCGGCTTCTCACTTCAAATAATGAACCACATGTGAGGCGTCAACTCGGCTCCAATTAGATGGGATGATAATTATCTCAGCACAAGTCACTCATCCTACTGCTGCTGCTTGGGCCAAAGAACATGTAGAGTCAAGTAAGGGAGGGAGAAGGAGAAGTAGAGTTTAGTTAACCCTCCTGTTGTCCTCAAGTCAAGGAAGGAAGGGAGGAAGGAAGGAAGGGAGGAAGGAAGGAAGGAAGGAAGGGAGGAAGGGAGGAAGGAAGGAAGGAAGGAAGGAAGGAAGGAAGGAAGGAAGGAAGGGAGTAAAGGAAAGAAGGAAGGGAGGAAGGAAAGAAGGAAGGGAGTAAAGGAAAGAAGGAAGGGAGGAATGAAAGGAAGGAAGGACGGAGGAAATAAAGAAGGAAGGAAGGTAGGAGGGAGGGAGGAAAGAAGGAAGGGAGGAAGGAAAGGAAAGGCGGGAGGGAGGAAAGGAAAGAAGGAAGGAAGGTAGGAGAGAGAATAAAGGAAAAGAGGAAGGAAAGAAGGACAGAGGTAATAAGGAAGGAGGGAAGGAAAGAAGGAGGGAGGGAGGAAGGAAGGGAGGAAAGAAAGAACAGTCAAAACAGATGGGGTCAATTTGACCCGGAGGACGACAGTACGGTTAAAGCTGTCCTACTTTTTTTATTTTTTATAAGTATCAAAAGCTTTCAACAAACTTGCTTTATTTTATTTCTCTTGTCCACAATCTGGGATAGTATAATCAAACTTCTGTTGAGCAGGAAATGATTTATTTTACATTTTGTTGAACCAGCAAACAAAGTTGTATTTATCTTGGAGCGGTGGCGCTCACATAAACACATTCTTTGGAGGCTAAAATAAAGATACAACACAGGAGGAAGGGAGGAAGAAGGATGGAAAGGACAGGAGGGAGGAAGGAAGGAAGGAAGGAGGGAGGAAGGAAGGACAGGAGGGAGGAAGGAAGGGAGGAAAGGAAAGAAGGAAGGGAGAAAAGGAAAGAAGGAAGGGAGAAAAGGAAGGAAGGACAGAGGGAGAGAGGAAGGAAGGACAGAAGGAAGGGAGGAAGGTAGGAGGGAGGAAAGAAAGAGGGAGGAAGGAAGGAAGGAAGGAAGGAAGGAAGGACAGAAGGAAGGGAGGAAGGTAGGAGGGAGGAAAGAAAAAGGGAGGAAGGGAGGAATGAGGGAAAGAAAGAAGAAGGAGGGAGGAAGGCAGGACAGAAGGAAGGAAGAAAGGCGGATGGAGGATTTCAAGATGGTGAGCAGAGTACATCCTTTTTGAGATTCGGAGGCATCTTGAGTGCGATATATAAAATCATAAATCCCTTCTGTGTATCTGTATCTGCGCTGGTGTGTCACTCCTGCTCTGTCCTACTTTTGGGAAAAACAGTGTCACTTTGAATCATTAATTATTAATTTGACTGTGGCATAGAGAAGGAAACAAATCTGTTATGGCAGGCTAGAAGAAAAAAACATTGTGGGTGATGGAGTGGATTTGGTATCATAGGAAAGACCTTTTTTAACCCTCCTGTTGTCCTCGAGTCAAGGAAGGAAGTAAAGGAGGGAGGAAGGGAGGGAGGAAGGAAGGAAGGACAGGAGGGAGGAAGGAAGGGAGGAAAGGAAAGAAGGATGGGATAAAGGAAAGGAAAGGAAGGAAGGAAGGAAGGACAGGAGGGAGGAAGGAAGGGAGGAAAGGAAAGAAGGATGGGATAAAGGAAAGGAAAGGAAGGAAGGAAGTACGGAGGGAGAGAGGAAGGATGGAAAGGAGGATGGGAGGAAGGTAGGGGGGAGGAAAGAAAGTGAAGGAGGGAGGAAGGAAGGAAGGAAGTAAGGAAGGAGGGAGGGAGGAAGGAAGGCAGGACAGAAGGAAGGAAGGAAATAAAGGGAGAAGAAGGGAGGGAGGGAGGACAGACGGAAGGAAGGAAGGAAGGAAGGAAGGAGTGCTTTATAGTCATCATTTCCCGTCTACCTCGACCTGTCTTTGTGTGTGTGTGTGTGTGTGAGTGTGTGTGTGAGTGTGTGTGTGTGTGTGTGTGTGTGTGTGTGTGTGTGTGAGTGTGTGAAACGTGTCAGAAAGGCAGCTTCAACTGAACCATGAATGACCTACATGAGCAACAACTCCGCTTCCTGTCCGTCTCCCTCCCATTAGCAGGCTCCTAGCAGCGCGGCGTGTGCTACTACTACATGTGTACGCTCTCTACACATACATTATATTATCTATACACTACATTGAGTCAACTTACTCATCTTTTTAAATTCACATCGACTCCACAGCGTTAATAATTAAAAGCTCACTTGTCGACAGAGTGACACAATAGGCCTGCGTGGCGTCGTGGTTACAGAAAGCACACACTGAGGATGTTCAGTGAGGTCACGCTCCAGTAGAGAACATACATGATAACACTCGCCGGCATTTGTAAAGATGTTCACTCTGTATACGCTCACATTTTGCATCATTAAAGTGATTGCAGTGTTTTCAAAGGGGAATTGATATCAGAGCTTTGACCTGTGGCCCAGTTAAATATCATATATGTTTCTCTCTGGTTGCTGCTGGTTGCTGATGTAGAGATGTTCATAGAGGATGTATCACAAATCTCAAAACCCATTCCCTAAATGTGCATCTTTACTATGTGTTAGGGAATTTTCAATCATTAACATGCACCGGGTCAAACTAGGCTTAGTGGTCACCAAATGAAAGGTTTAGACACTGTCTCCCTTTGAGATAGTGGTAAGAAGTGAGTCTGCTCCTTTTGGGGAAAACTACAGGCATTGTGATAGTGTTGCTATAGCAGCCGAGGTCAGATATGTGTTTGACTCTGGTTGCTGGTGTAAAGATGTTTATGGAGGATTTATCACAAATCTGCCCCATTCCCTAAATGTGCATTTTTTTTTCTCCATTTTTTTTGTCTGAAAAAAAAAAGCTGTGTTATTTATGGAAGAATTCTGAGAAAAAAGTCAGAACTCACATTTTTTTCCCACAGTGGCCCTAATCCTCTTCCATAGATATCTAAGTCACTTTCCTTTAAAAAAAAAAGTACAGTTTATGTTAAATCCAATGTCACATTTCACTCAAATTTAGTTGTAGTTGGGCAGCTGTGGCGCAGGAGGTAGTGCGGTCGTCCTCCAATTGGAAGAAGATTGGCGGTTCGATTCCCGGCTCCTCCAGTCAACATGTCGATGTGTCCTTGGGCAAGACACTTAACCCCAAATTGCTGTGCCAACAGTGTATGAATGTGAATGATGAGCAGGTTGGTACCCTGCGTGGTAGCTCCTGACATCAGTGTATGAATGTGTGTGAATGGGAGAATGACATGTAATGTAAAGCTTTGAGTGGTCACAAAGACTAGAAAGGGGCTATATAAGTACAGTCCATTTACCATTGTACAGCACATTTCAACAACAAGACAATTCAAATTGCTTTACATAAAATATAAAATGCATTAAGACGGTATATAAAAGCAACATCTGGCAAAATAAAATAAAAAAACAGGAGGAAAAACATACAAAAACCTCATGTACTGGTCATGTGAGTCTTAATGACATGTAAAAAATGTCCACAAACCACATACACCTTTATTTAGATAATATGAGACTACAGAACATCTGAAAATTAATGTCTTATATTTCATATGAAGTTTCCACATGAGGTAAATATCTGCTTGCTTGTAGGTTTTTTGTAAGATTCAGTGTAGCTCTCAACTTTTTATCCACCTTTTTCATTCACACATTATTTAAATATAGTTATGTTTCGTCTCTGAAATCAAGGACACACCAGTTGACGTCGTCAGGTTTTGCATTGTGCATATTGTGTGTATGTGAAGGATTTACTGCATGTTTTTTAAGCCAGTCATGTAAAGCGAGTGAGATGTCATCCCCCGGTTTGTGTGTCAGAGTGATCTCAGGTTAGGTAGAGTACTACTACTGGTTCATTTCTACAGACGTCACACAGCACAGAGAGACCATTAACCTCCTGAACAGGGCTTCAATGGGATTAATGCACTGACCCTCCTCTCTCTCTGTCTCTCTCTGTCTCTCTCTGTCTCTCTCTCTCTCTCTCTCTCTCTCGCTCTCTCTCTCTCGCTCTCTCGCTCTCTCGCTCTTCACAACAACAAAACTCACCATTAAGCCTCCCTCGCACTTGTTTAATCACGAGAAGTTACGACACATTGCTGATGTTTGCTCTCAGCTGCCTCGTCAGTGACACTCTGGAGTAGTGCTGCTGGGCGGTATGACCAAAAATGTATATCACGGTATTTTGTGTGAATTATCGTCATCTTAACTCGCTCAGCTCTAATATCTCTGCACATTTACTGCTGTGTGTTGCGTTAAGCGGCAGATAAAATGCTGCTGGGAGAGAAAATTTATTAAACCGAATGAACAAGAAATGTCCAATAAATGCAGCATGTTTCTAAAGTTTTAAAAAAAATCGTTTTAATAATCGAGATTAGATTAATGCAATCCATAACGCGTTATTTTTTAAAAATCACATATTAATTTTGCAAGCCTTTTTTGTCCCTTCTACTCCCCCGTAGACGGCTCCTCTAGCTGTAGCGCTATGCTTTGAAGTGGCCTCCTGCAGTAAACCTACCGCGCTGATGGAAAGTAAGGGAGCTACTGGACTTTTGAACGGCTTGTTTAACTTTAAAACACTTCCAGACGCTTCAGTTGACAAGTCAAAAGTAAAATGCAACCTGTGTCAAACGGAGTTTAACTACCACCGGAGTACGTGGAGTTTGAGTTAGCATCTCCACGCTAAACACCCAGGTGCAGCCAAGTGAGCCTCAGCTCCACCAAAGGACCATTTTGGAGTGTGGGAGTCGCAGCAGAGCCGTGATTGATGCCCAGTTAAGACACTCTGGTAAGAAATGCTTTACATTATGGGCTTAAAACTGCCTTGAAATGGAAAATAACAGGATTTTAAACATGCAATTCAAAACGCGATAACCGCGATTAACTATGGAAATTCTGCGATTAATCTCGATTAAAAAATTAATCGTTTGACAGCCCTAATTTTGATTTTTTCCATAATCGAGCAGCCTTAAACCACACTGGAACATGACCACCATAAACACTGACTTAAAAAATGAGGAGCATTAGTCTCGTTTCAGGGGTGGAGCTTAGCACAACAAATGATGGTAGACCTATAAATAAGCAAGGACGGAGGATGATGCACCTGTACTGCACTGAAGGAACAAATTTAACTTCTTTTCTATTTCTACGCTGCATCAATTCATGCGTCACTGTCAGCAGCCTGATTGTATTAAATCAGTTAACTGTACTTGTAGAGGAGACTGATTTGTTCCTCTGCCTGTTTAACAGACTTTGCTTGTACAGCCTGCAGGTGATTCATTCTCTGGAGACTCTTTCTCTACAACGCAGAGACACAGTCAGGATGATGGAGAGATAACTGCATATTTCATTTATCTTAATTTATCTTAGAAAGTTCTAAAGACTTAACTTCAATGTGCCTCTCTTCTTTTTGGATCACTACTTCACTGGTTTTCATTGTAGTGCTGCTTCTTGCTTCTAATCAGCGGAACTGAGGGGTGTCCATTTTTTTGTGAGTGAATCAGGAAAATCTGTTTCTTATTCTCTGATATGAGTCTGTGATGATTGGACACATCTGTAAAGAAAGGAGCTCTTCATTGTTTACTGCTGTTAGTGAATATATGCAGGACGGGATCTTGGACTGAGTTGAATTGATCTAATTAAAACTGCAGCGATTAAAACACACAAGCAGTAATGTGCCAAAAGATCCAGCAGGGATCAAAGACAAATATTAGCTGTCTCATGGAAGGCCAGTCCACATGCCTCCCAATCTGTAGTCCAAAAAAAAAAAAAAAAAAAATACTGAGAGGATGAAATAAAGAGGTAGAGAATGCACCAAAGTAGGACAAGACACACACCTGTCCCTTCAACCTTCCTGTCGTTTTGACTGTTCCTTCTTTCCTCCCTTCCTTCCTTCTCCCTCCCCCCACCCTTCTCTCTTTGTTTCCTCCATCCCCCTTTCTTCCTTCCTTCTGTCCTTCCTTCCTTCTTCCCTCCCTCCTTCCTTTTCTTCCTTCCTTTCCTTCCTCCCTTCCTCCTCCTGGATCAAATTGACCCTGTCTGTTTTGACTGTTCCTTCCCTCCTCCATCCTTCTCTCTTTCTTCCTTCCTTCCTCCTTCCCTCCTTCCTTCTTTCCTTCCTCCCTTCTTCCTCCCTCCATCCTTCTCTTTCTTTCCTCCATCCCTCTTTCTTCCCTACTTCTGTCCTTCCTTCCTTCCTCCTTCTGTCCTTTTCTTTTCCCTTTCCTTCCTTTCCTTTCCTTCCCTCCCTTCCTTCCTCCCTTCCTTCCTTTCCTTCCTCCTTCTCTCTTTCTTTCCTCCCTTCCTCCTTTCCTTCCTCCCTCCCTCCCTCCCTCCCTTCCTTTCTTCCTTCCTTCCTCCCTCCCTCCCTCCCTTCCGTCCTTCCTTCCTTCCTTCCTTCCTTCCTTCCTTCCTCCCTTCCTTCCTCCCTTCCTTCCTTGACTCAAGGACAACCGTCTTTAAGCTTTCACCTGAAGAAGAAAACAGCACAGCGACACTCTTATACACACCTGCGTATCTCCATCAATCACAATAACCTCATTATTTATTAACGCACAGCCAAAGAGGTTTCAATGCAACATATTTCTCTTTCCCGCTTGGTCGCAAAGGAGCAATAACTGTCACAGCTGGACGCATGCAAGCCATACATCAACACAGCTGCTGCCCAAAATCCCCCAAATGATTCTATCTGGTGCCAAATAGGATGTGAAGGAGTGACTGGAGAGGTGGAGGTGGTGGGGAGGGAAGGGGAAGGGAAGGGAAGAGGGCGATCCAGCAAATTAAAGTCTCAGCAAGAAAGAGAAAGAGAGAAGAGAGCTGGAGGAGAGCGGAGGGGGGAAAAGCATTTCTGTAAAGGTTAATGTGTGTTTGGATGTTGGTTGCCGGAGGGTATCTGGCTCTCTAATGAGTGTGAGAGAAAGTTCCAGAAGCAAGATGGCTTTTGCCCTTATTTCTAATGGCAGAGGAGAGAAGGAGGCAGGGTTGGAAAATGAAGGAGGGAGTGATGGAGGCAAGGACAGATGGAAGGAAGGAAGGAAGGAAGGAAGGAAGGAAGACAATAAGAAAGTCAGAGTTTCATATAACAGTTGTAGATTCAATTGTATATTCTGCATCGTGACACTCATCCTATTATAAGTGGCGGTTCACTGTCAGAGTGATGTGTGTACGAAGACCCGACCGATACTGGATTTTATGAGCTGATGCTGATACAGATGTTAGAGCAAGAAAATCAATATATTGGCCGATAATGTTTTTACAGAATATATAAACACACATTGTTTTGCAATGATCCCTAAAATATGACACAAAGATATGTGATGGGACATTTTATAGTTTAACAAAACTTCCTCCCTTCCTTCCTTCCTCCCTCCCTGCCTTCCTTCCTTCCTCCTCCCTTCCTTCCTTCCTCTTCCCTTCCTTCCTTTTTCCTCCTCCCTTCCTTCCTCCCTTCTTCTTCCCTTCCTTCCTCTTCCCTTCCTTCCTTCTTCCTCCTTTCCTTCCTTCTTCCTCCCTCCCTCCCTCCCTTCCTTCCTTCCTTCCTTCCTCCCTCGATCCTACTCTCTTTCTTTCCTCCATCCCTCTTTCTTCCTTCCTTCTGTCCTTCCTTCCTCCGTCCCTCCTTCCTTCCTTTCCTTCTCTCCTTCCTTCCTTTCCTTCCTACCTTCTTCCTCCTCTCTTTCTTTCCTCCCTCCCTTCCTTCCTTCTTCCTCCCTTCCTTCCTTCCTTCCTTCCTTCCTTCCTCGATCCTTCTCTCTTTCTTTCCTCCTCTTCTTCCTTCCTTCTTCCTTTTAACAAAAATCTTTACTTCCTGTTTAAGCACACTGATGTCATTTTATACAGTAATTATAGTTAGCTATGAATTAATAAAAAAGATCAAATATACATAAAATGCTGCCTTTTAAAAAATAAGTGTGATGGAAGCATGAATGAGAAGTTGCAACCGTTAATGTCGTAATGTTCACAGTTTACTGTTGGTGCAGAGGCTTCATATATCACACTTAATATTTCCATCACAGTTAGCGTTGTTGTATCTTTGGTGTTAAGGGTTAGAAAATGACAGATTTCATGTCATATCTGAATCTTAAATGGTTTTTATAGACAGTGAAAATAGGACGCATTATGACATGCGGATGCTCCTCGACGTTCTCATAAAAGCAAACGCTGCTGCATTCAATTTGCCCATTTGTGTCAGGATGGAAGGCAATTAAAGCCATTACCCTGAACAGTAACAATCAGGTTTGTTTGATTCTGAGTCTCCCATCCATGCAATAAGCCAGCTGTCTCAAATTGCACACATCGCTGTGATGAAATGGAAACAATCCATTTGTGGAAGTAACAAGGAGCGAAATTACACCGCACCTTTGACATTTCATTGAGAACTGTGGAATTGACAGCAATTACTTTACCTGGATCGCAATTTACCATATGCACAGAGCTGGTATTAAAAGGGCGCCACTTAAAGAGGGTGACCTTTTATTTGTATGTGAGAAGCCTTGTGTCAACAGATGATGCCGAGCTCGAGTGAAACCACAATGGTTGCAAAATGTACGTTTATGGAGAAGAAGATGTTCAATGGAATCAATTAAAACAAAAACCGACAACACAGTAACGTTAAACTGGGCTGTTAAATTAAGAATGAACTGCAGGTTATTATAAAAAACCCAAACGGCACGAGATGTACGTAGGTACACCTCTGCTCTGCTCTGCTGATTTTGACAGAATCATTCATAAACTCAACAAATATTAACCCTTGTGTCGTCCTGTCGGGTCAAATTGACCCCATCTCTTTTGACTGTTCTTCCTTCCTTCCTCCCTTCCTTCCTCCTTTCCTTCCTCCCTCTCTTCTTACTCCTTTCCTTCCTTCCTTCCTTCCTCCTCCCTCCTTTCCTTCCGTCCTCCTGTCCTTCCTTCCTTCCTTCTTTCCTTTCTTCCTCCTCCCTCCCTCCCTCCTTACTCCTTTCCTTCCTTCCTCCTGTCCTTCCTTCCTTCCTCCCTCCCTCCCTCCTTACTCCTTTCCTTCCTTCTCTCCTTCCTCTTTTCCTCCTTCCTTTTTTCCTTCCTTCTATCCTTCCTTGACCTGAGGACAACAGGAGGGTTAAGTGCTTTGCTAGTGCTATACGTCCTTATGTGAGTGCTCTGAGTAATAAAGTAGACTAATATTGTTGTTTTTTAGCCTTTCTGACGCGTTGTCATGGTTACATCAACACATTTTATGAAGGAAGAAGAAAACAAAAAAACCTCACCTCTTGCAATTTTTATCAGCTCCTTCTTCAGTCTCTTCATCCTGGCGCCGGGCCTGATGAGAACAATAACAATCTGCCTCAATAAATTCCTTAAATACGTGTCGGAAGCAATTTAGCAAAGGAGTCGCACCGTCTTTAATACGAGCGCAACCTATTTACAACACCAAATTGTCCTCTCGCCTGAAGGAATTAGGATTTAATTACAGGAACAGGTTGTATGCATGCTAGCTGACTTTAAATTTGGGAGTGAAGAATGTGAAGGGTTCCTTTACTTCAGAGGTGATTTCCCCTTCAGCGTGTCTCGCTAATGCACCGCCATGTGTCCCTGTCAACGTTTCTTCAGGTGCCGTCGCTGCGAGATGTTTGGCAAATATTTTAACCAGAGTCACGCTCAATGAAAACAGCTGATGTAACCTCTGTGTGACCCTTTTATATTTTATATGCTGCTTTCTGTTTAGCTTTCACTACCTCTGCTCATGTTTAAGCTGTTAAAATATAAAGTCATCCTACTCAGATAGAAGGAAGGGAGGGAGGCAGTAAAAAGGAAGGAAAGGAGGGAGGAAGGAAGGAAGGTAGGAGAGAGGAAGGGAGGAAGGAAGGAAAGGAGGGAAAGAAGAAGGGAGAAGGAAGGGAAGGAGGGAGGGAGGAAGGAAGGAAGGAAGGAAGGAAAGAGGGAAGGGAGGAAAGGAAAGCATGAAGGGAAGGAAGGAAAGAAGGAAGGAAGGAAGGAGGAAAGAAGGAAGGGAAGGAGGGAAGGAAGGAAGGTAGGAGGGAGAAAAGAAAAGAGGAAGGGAGGAAGGAAGGAAAGGACAGAGGAAGGGAGGAAGGAAGGAAAGGACAGAGGAAAGAAGGAACGGAGGAAGGAAGGAAGGAAAGAAGGAGGGAAGGAAGGGAGGTAGTAAAAAGGAAGGGGAGGAGGCAAGGAAGAAGGAAGGGAAGTAAGGGAAGGAGGGAAGGATGAAGGAAGGAAGGTACGAGGGAGGGAGAAAGGAAAAGAGGAAGGGAGGAAGGAAGGAAAGGACAGAGGAAGGGAGGAGGGAGGGAGAAAAGAAAAGAGGAAGGGAGGAAGGAAGGAAAGGACAGAGGAAGGGAGGAAGGAAGGAAAGGACAGAGAAAAGAAGGAACGGAGGAAGGAAGGAAAGAAGGAGGGAAGGAAGGGAGGTAGTAAAAAGGAAGGGGAAGGAGGCAAGGAAGAAGGAAGGGATGAAGGAAGGGAGGACGGAGGAAAGAAGGAAGGAAGGTACGAGGGAGGGAGAAAGGAAAGGAGGAATGGAGGGAAGAAAGAGGTCAATATAAACAGCTGATGTAACCTCTGTGTGACCCTTTTATATTTTATATGCTGCTTTCTGTTTAGCTTTCACTCCCTCTGCTCATGTTTAAGCTGTTAAAATATAAAGTCATCCTACTCAGATATATTATCATATGACAGGTGGAAGGCAGAATACTTGTAGCTTATATCCACACATTATTCATACACTCATACATATAGAGGAGCATTTTCACAGTTTATTCTTCATTTTTGGAAATAGAAGCTGACATAACAACCTTACCATGAGATTCAGTGTTGCTGCTCCAGAGCTTTCTATCAAATCACATGATGTTCTTCTGCAGATGTAGTTTACCCAGTTGTCAAACTTTAAGAACTCCTCATGTTAGCTTCAGTGTTTATTCTTGAACTTGGAAAAAACGGTTAAAACAGTCAATATCTTGGTGGCACCCGCCCCATGTGTTGCGGTTCAAATCCCGCGCCAAGTGGTCCTATCCTGCATGTCATATCCCCCCCCCCCCCCCCCCCCCCCCCGCCTCCCATTTCCTGTCAATCTCTCTACTAACCTGTACATTAAAGGCAAAAAGCCCCAAAAATATACTTTAAAACCTCCCCCCAAAAAACAGGCAATATCTCTTTTTTATATTGTGTAGCGTAACTTAAGGCCAGACTATATTAGAATTAACTAAATGAGGTTAGAGATCCCAAGAAAGCAGTCCATAATAAGGATTTTCACAATAAAGTTTTGGCGATTTCAATCATACCACATGAATGTCATCACTAGAAAGATATTGATTCTCATTTCCTCTTTTTCTCGTATATAGTTGAAAATGTAAGTGTTTTAAGTTGACATGGATTTCTTAGCACTTTAAGGATTCCTCCTGTTAGCTTCAAACAGTGTCTTGTAGCGTAACTTAAGGCCAAAATATGTTAGAATGACCAAAATAGTGTGACAGACACATAACTAAGCATGTCTATAATACCTCAGGGTGCAGTTAGGTCTGACTCATACTACAGAAGACTAAACAAATATAACAACCAGGTCAAGGCAATTATTATTTCATGTTCAATAGTTTTCTAGTTTTCTATCAGCAAAGTTCAGGACAAAAGAAAAGGATTGTCACATATTGATGGATTTTTTTTATTCCTATCTACCCGAGATGTAAGTGTTTTAAGTTTTGGTAATATATATTCAGGAATGCTGCAGACTTCACTTTAGCTTTCTTTCATGACTTAAGCTACATCATGCTCGTCATGCTACATTAGCGTCTAGCTGTTTTCACCGTGACCATAAATGTGTGACTCTGAGTGTAAAGTTTTTTTACATTTTTTTATTTTTGCAAGAATCTCTAAATGGATTTCTGGTCATTTCTGGTTTGAGTTTATGACACTGTGGAAAGGAGTTTGACTTTAATGCAAAATGTGCCAATTAGATACCCTGGTCTCTTTGTCTGCCTCTGCCTCTTTTTCTAGCTGTTGTTTTTTTCTTCTTGTTCTTCTTTCTCTTTAACTACATTCTTTCCCTCGCCTCCTCTTCTCCTCGTCTTCTCAATCAACATCACCCTTTATCCCGTATTCATTTTTCTCATTGCGTTTTGCTAGGGGGAGATGAAGCTGTCACACCAGGCTCTAATGACATAAAATCCACTAGACTCGCTGTCTTGCCCCCCCCCCCCCCCCCACACCTCCTCTCTCCCCCTCTCTCTCTGTCCTCTCATCTCTCCATTCCTGTCTGCTCTCTCCTCTGTCTGCTTGCTCTGACCCCCACCTGGGCGTGGCATGCTTCTGCCTCCATCCTGTCCTCAATGGTGAGTGTTTTTCGGTGGAGTGGCAGTGAGAGGACCAGTGGGGGCAACGAGTGATGGATGGCCGTTCCTCAGGCCCTCTCCCTTTCCATTCCCCCGACCGCTCTCCTCTCATTGCCTTCCCGGGGCTCAGCTTTGCTGGTAATGGCTTGAAACATGATATGAGTCTAACCCGGTGTTTGCCGAGGGAGAAGAAAGGAGTCCCCTAGCCAGCCAGAGTAAAGCTTCAATCTGACAGGCTAAAGCAGAGAGGGCTTCTGCAGTGAGCAGCGCACTGATTTACAATGTGGAGGGCCAGGAGAGGCGGGAGGAGACAGTGCACCAAGAATCAGGCTGAGGGAGAGAGAGGAGGGGGGGGGGGGATATACAAGGGAGGAAAAATGAATTAAACATCTTTGAAATATGTGCAGTCACCTTCTTTCCTGTCTTTATTTATTTATTCTCGACTTTTACATCCAGAGTCATTGTACTATATACAAGGAAAACATTATTTATGCTCTATAAAAATTCTACAATTACAAGCTGCTTCTCTGCAACAAACAACTTGCACATCCACAATTTAGCATCTGCTGGAATATACCCAGTTGGTTGTCACCGAGGCTTTTAGCAGTCATACAATAACCACGCAGCCTCATTAATCATAAAACCGGGAGCGACTGAATAACCATGAACATGAGGTGAATGAAATGTGTGAGTAACATGTCTGACCGTGGTTATTTGAACAACATTTATGCACTAATTGCCTTGTCATTGTTTACCCTGTCAGACTGTGTTAATTAGTGGATGCTTAAAAGGGGACATATGTACATTTCGAGGTCTACATTTATATTCTAGGGACAATATATTGGCATGATTTAGACTTCTTTTTGCTCGGGAAGCTACGTTAATAAATCATGAAACACACTATGATTGTAGGATTTTACTACTTTTTTTTATTTCTTTCCTTCTCAGGTTGTTTCCATGTTAAAGCCAAAATCTAGGGGCAGTGTTTAGCTCAGTGGGTAGAGCACCCGCACCATGCTATAGTCCTCACCCCCAACCTCGGTTCGAACCCCCCCCCTCTCTGCCTCCAGTTTCCTGTCTCTCTCTACTTGTCTGTCCATTAAAGGCAAAAAAAAAAAAAGCCCCAAAAAATATACTTTAAAAAGCCAAGATCTGGTCCATAATATGAGAGTGGACAAACAACACATAGAAAAACCTTAGCAGCCAAGGCTATGGAACAAATGGCCATTTATGGACTTGTATGATGATCTGATATCAGCTCGTCAGCAAGGAAGAAAAAAACCTCAGCAAACGAAATGTTCAGAGCAGGTTGAAGCCACTTGCAACCTCGAGTTTTCTAACAGACATCTGTCATCATAACAGTTTATAAATAACAGAAAATCACACAAAGCTAATATGATATGACTACACAGTGTAAGCCAAAGTATAAAGTTAAACACAGAAGCAATGCTGTGTGTTTAGAAGGCTAAATTAGGACAGAATCGTGTCTTTAAAATTAAATGAGCTGTAGAGGTAACAGCCTGTAGAGCCAGCACACTACAGTCTGTAGGCATGGGGGGTAAAACCTTTCTTTGTAGCTCTCCAATTAAAACCAGCTATATGGCCTCTAGAAGCCAGACGACACTGTGCCGTCTTGGATTTTTCTCCGAGAAGCTAATGAGCATCCACTGAGATCACCCATGGTACACCTACACAGGTGTTTCCACTTATTTTGTCTGATTGGGCCTCCTCTAAGGACTGTGCGGGTGCTTTCACTTGATTGACATCTCCCATACTCCCTTGTTAACTTCTTTGCACCTGTTCATGTGGGACAAATGTATCATTCAGTAAGTGCAGGTTTATGTTACTGCTAGCAAAGCCCTGCCAACCTCCAACCCAATAAGATGTGTTTTAGTTGGAAAAGCAGAACAAAAAAAATCCTTTTCCAGGCTTCAGATTAGGCATGGGTCGGTATGAGATTCTGGCGGTATGATAACCATAAGAAAAAAATCACGGTTTCACGGTATGGCAGTATTGTGATTACAGCTCTAAAATGTTCCTAAAAGGAAGAAAAATAAAGACAGACATGTTAATTTAACCTGAATATACACTGTAATGACAGAGTGAGGGGTCGTGATACTCTACGCTGCAGCTGCACCACCTGAGGGATTTCTGACCAGCACTTCCTGTCTTTGACCAGCACTTCCTGTCTTTGACCAGCACTTCCTGTCTTTGACCAGCACTTCCTGTCTTTGACCTGACAGACAGCTCATACCTTATATTAGGAACGGTATGACAGAAAATCTGGCGTTTTTGGTTTTTGTGGCTTTTTCAAATCGTGGTATACCTTGAACACGGTTATCATCACATGCTTACTTCAGATACATATTTAGCCAACTCATTCTGTCATCATCAGAGCACCAAAACATTTCTGGGTTTTTAACAGACATTTCAGTAAATATTGGAGTTCTCAGTTCATCATACAAGGGACAGTGTAAAAGAAAATGGGATTAATTTTCAACTTCATTGAGTTCACATAATTCACATAACCTTTCACCTTCCAACATATTTTTAAATCTGCCGACTTCAAGGTTCAGGGGAAGGATGCCTGTTCTCAGCTGAGCCGCTAAGGATCTTTGATTTCTTGATAAGTGTCCTTTAACATAAGGTTCAGGGCCATAATTCGGATATATGTTCGTAATTTGGGCTTTAATAAAATATCATTTAACCATTTTGTCTCAAATAAAGCAAATAGTTTATCACTAAATGAGGCTATTGAACAAGTTAAATTATTACTATACATATACTGTAATCCAACCTCTTCAAATAAAGTGAATCCTTCTTTACAGCTAGATATTATGGATTATGTGGCTCATTTCTTATAACCAAAATGTGTTCACAAACTGATTTTTAGACATTTCAACAACAGCTTCCATATGTGTCCAAATTGAAAATCAAGACAAGGCATTGGCAGCCCAGTGTGTGGTGCTTTCTCCAGTCAGGTATTGGAAGAGTTCCTGTTGTTGTCTGAGTGGAAAGAGAGCACTGTCAATTTCCTGCACGTATTATACAGCCTACTTCTGAGCAATTCTTCCAAGCAATTGCCAAACAAAATGAGCCATGCCAGACTACAATACAGGCCAAAAAAATTAATCGTCTGGCACTTTTGATCTGCTTTTTTGGGGAAGTAAAAGCCAAGTGAGGTCATAAAATCCACGTTGTGAGACGAATGGGCTTTGAACAAGATACATTTGGATAAATAATAGTCATTTGAGTTTAACTAGTGCTTTCCACAGCGCTTTAAGCCTTATTAGACAGCAGCAACAATTTAGATAATCGGTTATTTGAGTCACTTAAAAAGCAACAATGCCAAATTTGGATCGACTCCACTTTGGTTGGACAAAACTGGTGCTAATATTTTAGATTTCAAAGTCTAAACAGTTAAGCCAAATATGAAATATAATCAATAGTAATCAATACTTGATACCACAGACTTTTGTTCAGCACTGGTTACACTGACAGTATATTACAGTAAGGAGGAGCTCAATGAAATACAGCAGGCAGCTCAGAACATGAAAGTCTGATCCTTCAAACATCTTTTAATGAAAATAAGTCATCCCTGTTTCCTTTGCTGCACCACGTTGCTTCTTCCTTGATATCCATCCCCTCGCTCTGTCAGAGGGCGTTGGAGGGGCTCAACTTGCAGTTTGCTGTTGGCAGAGACTGGCAGAGACTGCCAGCCGACGCAAATGAATAAATAAATGAGTGAAAGGTTTGTTAAGGATGCTGAGGAGAGCGGGCAGATGAGTGGAAGCTGAAGGGGGCTCAGCTGGAGAGTGTCTGTCTGAACAACAGAAAGCAGACAAAGAGAAGTAAATTGGTGACTGAACAAATATACTGGCGTCATCTCTCTCACACAAATGGCAACCCTGTAACTATGTGTGTGCGTATGTGTGCCTTTTTTATGATGATGCTATTGTGTAAATGAGTGCATGATATCGTATGGGTGTTTAACCTCACTATGCAATGCCATCATTGCCTGTTTTCATTGTAAACCTCACCTGAAGAAGGTTACGCCAACTGTAACACAATGACTGTAGAGGATGAAATAGAGTTTGTAATGATTAACAAATTAAACGCATCAAAATAATTGGTTGAATCCCTCGCTGCTGCTTCAATAGACATACACTCATTGTTTTAATCAATCAGTCAGTCAATCAGTCAAGTTTATTAGTGACATGCAATCATTCAGGGACAATCAGTGAAATGCAATCCTGTCAAATCCTTCAAATTGTGCAATAAAAATAGATTAAATGAAGTAATGATTAGTAATAATTAAAAGCTATAATGTATCTGCATGTGTATGACTGGAGAGAGGCAGTCTTTGGTAGAAGCTCTCATTGCTGGCCTGGTGTATACTGTATGGCACTCAAATCCTGCAGGTAGAAACGGTTGTTATCCAGGTGTTGGGGATCTTTAATGATTCTCCTAGCTTTATTCTTGCAGCACTTGGTATAAATGTCCTTTAGGTAAAGTAGAGCGTTGCCTATCCTATATGGTATATCGTTCAGCTGAAGGGTTAGGGTTAGGATTAGGCTCTTTACCAGGCAGTCGATGGTGCAGGAGTACAAATTCCTCAGTATTTGAGGGGATGCCCAAGTGTCTGAGGTGAAAGACTCAGTTTGCAGCCTCCAGGTCAGGTCCTCAATGATGTCGACACCAAACTGTTTAACCTCTCCACTGAGGACCCGTTTATATTAAGGTGGACATAGCTTCTTCCCTGCCTCTTCCGAAAGTCAACTATCAGCTCCTTAGTCTTGCTGACTTTCAGGACAGTGTATTGTCCTCACATCTGTGGGTCAGGTCCTCTACTTCCTTCAGGTAGACCTTTTTCTTTTTCTGTGATCAGGCCCAGTTTGAATGGTGTTGAAGTCAAAAGTAGCTACAGGGTCATGTATGTACAGAAAATACAGCATAGGGCTCAAAATGCAGCCTTGAGGTACCTCCGATGTTACTGATGAGGATAGAATAGATGTGAAGGATCCATGTGCACAGCGAGGTGTTTAATCTCAGATCCTTGAGCTTTGTGATAAGCTTGGAAGGAACTATGGTGTTGAACATTGAACAGTAGTCAATGAACAGTAATCTTGCATAGTTCCCTTTCTTGTCCAGGTGAGATAGGGGGTGGTGTGGAGGGTCTTCCATTGATTGATTGGGACGATAGTAATCCTTGCACTTCATCACTACACAGATGGTGGTGAGGTTGTTCAGGCAGTCTTGTTTTCTTGGGTGTAGGAATGTCTGTGGACTTCCTGAAGCACGTGGGTTTGACAGAGCGAGCCAGGAACAGGTTGAATATTATTGTAAACACCGTTGCTAGTTGGTCAGTACATAGTTTGGGGACCCGCCCACTGATACCATCTGGTCCTGCTGTTTTCTTGGTGTTCACACACTTAAAAGCCCTTCTGACGTAATGCTCAGAAAAGGATGATAGGTGTGAAAGGTGTACCCTGTCGTCCATTAAAGGTTGATTTTAATCCAATACAAGTTTTGTTAGATTCAGGGAATGCCTTCTTATGGTTCACAAACTATATTTTTTTATGTGTGTGCACTGAAATAATATCTGGTGTCCATACACAGCAGCGGCTCTGTAAATGGACATGTAAACACTGTTGCTCCGACTGAGCCATACAACACTACACCAGCCAATCAGCAGCAGGGGTCGTTCCTGCTCGTTCATAGGACAGGGGGGGGGAGTCATCTGAGCAGTTGACTGTGTGAGGACAGGAAAGGGACGGCTGTGACAAATTCATGTAGAAAGCCTTTTCTCATGGTACAGATATGCTTCCATTTTATTAAATGTATCAGTCCACACCGAATCTGATACAGTCTCACAGACCGCCTGAATCTGTTTATGTCACGTTAAAGGCCCATTTATGCTCAACGTACGTACGAAAATGTATCCGTCCTTTTCAAACAATGTTACCATCACTGCTCACATACTTCCATGCGTCCTTTACGTTGGCATGGATGTTAACCAATACATCCACCAGGGGGCAGCACAGAGTCAAAAACAAACATGGCGACTGTGGAGGAGATATTGATAATGTTCCTCTTGCATAAAAGACAAACATAAGTTGTAAAAGTTCCTCCATTGTTATTTCTTCTTCGTGTCTCACTAGAGCTACGTATCGAGTAGTGACAGCAACACTGCCCCCCCATGGTTTCCGGTGGTACTGCTCCGTTTGGTCCGTATCCGTAAGCTTTATGGAAACGTGCAGAAATACGGAGAAAATTAATGCAGAGCACGGACAGAAGGCTGCGTCCATATTTAACGTTGATCATAAATGGGCCTTTAGTGAAGCATAATCTGAGTTGGCTGCTCAGATTAGGGTTGAATTTTGTTTTTGAGTGTTTAGTTCAAATATTAACAATCTCAAAATGACTGACTCTACCTTTATCCTCTGATTCAGCTTTTTAAAAATGTTTTATCACTGGCTGCCGATGGTCTCAAAGCTAGCATGAAAGTTGTTTAGCTCATTTGCTAAAACTGAGAAACATCAGCACTTGACAAGGAAAGGGTCGGAGGTGGGTTTGAAATCTGTTCATAATGCTTAGACCTTGCCACATACTTCTGGAGTCGCCCTCGTACAATTGTAGTTCCACTTTCTTCCCTTTTTTGCCTATTTCACTGCTCTTCTTATATATAATTGTCCATGTTCCATCACTGCAATGCTATAAGCAGGAGGCTGCAGTGCATGTGTTAAAGGCCTCCTGGATGGTTCTGGTAATCTGTGGTGTCTGGTTGTGAGATAATTTTAATTGTAGTTTTGGGTACAGTTGAGTCTGTTTTAAGAAGTAAATCCATTGCAGACTAAGTGCATCTATTTATGTTATTAGTGACGACACGTGAAGTCATGGAAGTTGCACCTGACTGTAAGGCTAACCTCTGATTGGCCTGATTATTCCCAGCCCTCTCGCGTCATTGTCATATATTATTATACGTCATGTTTTTTTGTTGTTTAAACCTATTGGTCAAAAGAATTAGTGAAATTTTCAGATTCTCACCAGTATTTTATTTTCTCCTATACACCCACAAACAGTTTGATTCAGTTTGAACTTAGGTCATCTTGCAGTGTTGACATTTATTGACTCAAAAAATGACACAAAATGCTTCTCGTAATAGAACAAGAAGAGAAAAACACAGTTGCTATTGTTTTCAGTCCAAACCATAAAATTATTGTGTTATTGATTTTTTTGTTTTGTTTTCTTTTTAATCTTATATTCACTTGTTTTTCAATCTACAAAACATGTTTTTTCCCCAAATGAAGAATGAAAATAATCCGTCATGAGTGAATTCCACTGTGTATATTCAATATGTATCTCAATGCCACAGCGGCTTTAATGTCCCATACTTATCCTGTATTATCTTACAAATCATTCAAGCTGCATCAATATTGATTCCTAAAGCAGTTTCTAAGGCCTTGCGCTCATCACTTGAATTATACATGACTTATATCATCACTTTCCATCTCTGTCTAAATCCACATGCTGTAAGCTGCATCTCCCATACCTCTTGGGCTACTAATCCATATTAGCAAACCATCAATGGCGGATGTCAGATCATATGCTGATCTGATCCATCTTACCTGATCACAAACATCTGTTTCCAACATATTGCACTGATATGGGAGGATGTACAGTCATCATTGGGACAGTAATGCTCTGTAGTACACTGCTGCTAAAGCAAACACATTAAGATATGAATAAAAATAAAATAAAATGCACATTCTTGTTTTAGTCCTTTCCACTTTATCTTGATGTTGCTTTCATGGGCATGCATGTACAGTGAGAACAGATGCAGATGCATACATGGGTGCACACACACACACACCCTGCATGAACACATGTTTGAGTGACACGGGCTAGAAGCTCTTGCCTAGTGTCATTTGAATCGGGAGTTAAGAGGCTTAACATGAGCGGCCACTTGCCTCAGCAGAGCCGGGTCCGATCAGACTGAACACAGGCCCCTAGGAGAGCACATCTGTTCCACTCTTACGCCTCCCCTCCCCCCCACACAGCTGCACTGTGCTCCTTTGGGGGCACATGCTCATATACACACACACACACACACACACACACACACACACACACACACACACACACACACACATACACATATTTGCTTTATGTTTTGTAATTTTTGGTAGTGGATGGCAGTGAACAAAGCTCCACCCACAAGTTGTTTTGACATCTGGAATAAAACCAACGACTCCAGTGAAGCCACCTTGTAAAAAGCCACTGTGCAGATTTTTTTTATTCATGTGCTTTTTATAATCTTCCTAATTTTTCTAATGGTGTGCATGTTTTTCTACAAAAAATTAGACCATCCTAATGCCAGCATCCCCACATCGGATCTCTTGGGTGCAGGAATGTGCATTGCTGTCAGCTTCAATGACATCGTTTTGGTATCAATAACATTACCTAAACCAAATTTGAGACACTTTTTTAAAGATGTCTTGAAAGGTTTGTGCTCAGTAGCTGCTAATTCTTTACGCACCAGATGTGTTGCAGCTGTTTTTTTTTTTTTGCAACTATGAATAGCAGAGGTCAGAAACGGCTGCAGTGAACCAGTATCCATTTGTTCCATGTTGTCTGCTTGTTGTCCAGATAAATAATGGGCTCATTTAGAAACCTAGAAATCTCTTGAGAAACTCAGGGTTAGCTGTATTTCAACTGGAGGAACCTCAGTCTAAATTTACTTCCTAATCCTAAAAAAGTCACTTGATGCCGCTGTGTTAATATCTCGTCATACAGAACTATCAAACCAAGCGTTTTCTTTTTCAATCTAGTATTGGTCCGAATGCAACAACAACAACAACAACAGGGACTTTAAGGTTTCAATTTCTTGTCGGAGCCACCACCTTAACATCGTGCAGCACCTTCTGTGAGTTTTATTGTTTTCGAAACACATTAATGGCAAAAACCTGGTTTTCCCCCCAACGGCATCGATCTCTTCACAGCTGCTGGCAATGCAAGCCTGCAACCGACCAAACAATACACACACACACACACACACACACACACACACACACACACACACACACACACACACACACACACACACACACACACACACACACAGAACATACAGCTCCAGATAAGATGTAGTGATTGCATGGGCCAGAGGGCAGCAGTGTAGTGATCATGCAGTATATAGATATCAGAGAAACATACAACAACTGTGCTGTGAGATGGAACAATGAACAGATGACACACACTAATAGATGTGTGTACACTTCACCTACTGTAAGTCCCCCTCTCTCCATCTCTCTCTCTCTCACTCACACACACACACACACACACACACACACACACACACACACACACACACACACACACACACACCTTCTTGCCCAATAACCTTCTCCTTTCTGCCTTTACTGCTGCAAACATAAATCCTTTTAGAAAGAGACAAACCAGTAAATGAACTTCATCATAAAAATCACTGAAATGATGTTTCACAGTTGTAGAAAATGTTCAATTCTCACTTTTTCCAGTCATCCCTATATCCCTCTTTTTTCCCCTTATTTTTTTTTTTTTAGGACTTAATTTTCTGACTTCACTGATCATGGATTGTCTTTGCAGTCCTTTGAATCCTCAGCCACTTCAGCCAAATAACAATAATCCAAGAGAGTCAGACAGGAAATTAATGAAAGATATAAATCAAAATGCGTACTGCACAGTATACTCTTTCGTAATCCTTAGAGAGGTCTATTAGATCCTGACTTGCAACTAGCGTTGGAGGTGCTAACTCAAACTCCACGTACTCCGGTGGTAGTTAAACTCCGTTTGACACAGGTTGCATTTTACTTTTGACTTGTCAACTGAAGCGTCTGGAAGTGTTTTAAAGTTAAACAAGCCGTTCAAAAGTCCAGTAGCTCTCTTACTTTCCATCAGCGCGGTAGGTTTACTGCAGGAGGCCACTTCAAAGCATAGCGCTACAGCTAGAGGAGCCGTCTACGGGTGAGGAGAAGGGACAAAAAGGCTTGCAAAATTAAAATGCGATAAAAAAAAAAAATTAACGCGTTATGGATTGCATTAATCTAATCGCAATTAATGCGTTAACGCTGACAGCCCTATTAAAAAGACATAAAATGGAAAGAGGATAAAAGAACAGTTTTAAAAGGTGTTTTTAAGAGTGATTTGAAGGTATGGGGGGTCTGTACAGTCTCTGATGGGTTTGGGGAGTGAATTCCAGAGGGTGGGGGGCGGCAGCGGAGAAGGCTCTGTCCCCCCAAGTTAGGTGCTTGGTCCGAGGGGGTAGGGCAAGGGGATGGAGGAGAGGATCGGAGGGCACAGGAGGGGGAGGGGGTGTAGTGGTTGTATTTTTCACATATTTCAACAACTGGAAGCCTGTTCAATAGTTTATTAGTGCTCACTATTCTTTAATGCACTCACAGGGGATACACACTGCATGTATGTTTTCAATCAAATAATAATGACGAGTTTAGGTCTTTTAAGCCTGTTTATAGGGCACAGGACCCCCAGAGACTTGTATGTTAAAGTAGATCTGAGTGGAGCCATGCAGGGAAAGCAGTACGAGCACACATTGTGTTTCAGTATTAACTCACAATGTAGAGCTGAAGATAATAAGACAGCTGCAGACTGCTTTGCTATATGTACTGATTCATTGTAACCGTAAGCCAGTGACTCACGGGTATGTATATTTTTAGTTTAATTAGATTTATTGTATTGCATTTTGATGCATACAAATAAACATCACCCATTTCAGATGTTATGACTCGGTTGAATGGACGTTGTCATGGTTATCAGCCTCATAGGTTTTGGGTAGAAAGGGCCTGCTATGCCTACCAGTATATATAAATCAGCCTATTGGAATAAGACAGTAGAACCTAACATTAGGTAATATGCCACCATGTTAAAGCGATAGTACAGGCGCTAATGAGACCACCAGTGTATCTGGTAAATGACCCCATTAATAATGCCTGGATTGTTATCAAACTTCTACAGTAGTACAAATAGGGTCTTTACTCATTAATCAATGCATTGGAAAGTTTGTAAGTACACCAGGAGTTTATTAAAATAAACACTTACCTGATGGCTTTTACTCTGCTGCTACTGCTAAAGCTGGAAACATCGTCAGAAATATTGCGCAATCACGCACAGATCTCTAGATGTGCTGTGCGGGATTTCGTGAGACTTTTGTTAATCATGTGGCAGCGCTGCGGTTAAGGTCTGGTTAGGTTTTACACACAACATTCACTTGGTTAGCTCTAAGAAAAGATCATGGTTTGAGTCAAAGTGATCAGTTTAAACGCGGTTAAATCGTGAGCTGTGAATATCGTAAAATGTGTTGAAAATATTCCAAAGACGACGAACTGTGGTCTCAAACTTCAGTCTCTTGCTTACCAACAGCTAACTGTCCAGCCGTTCATCCAACCTGACTCTTCCTAACAAGGGAACAATTATCTTATTAACTCATCTTAAACTGACGTCATTTGAACTACGTTACTTCCCTAGATTATAATGACTTGGGTCACTAAATGGTATCAACAACTCAAAGGTTTCCTCCACTTTACCAATGGATAATAACCAGCAGACTCCTTCTTACCCATAGCTACAGTATGAGGCTGATAACCACTGATAATACCCTCAGAGGGGGTGCAGACATTTAACTGCAGATGCCTAAATAAGTTGTTTTAAAAAATGAATAAGAAAACCAACATAGCAGCTTCAACAATGAATGAAATGATAATAATAATAATAATAATAATAATAATAATAAAAAGGGCAACATATCATTATATCAGAGAAATCCACATTTAAGAAAGCCTCATTACCTGGTGGATAGGATCAGAAAGAAAAGGTAGAACTTTAAAAAGAAAAGTAAAATTAAGACATAAATTGGGACACAGAAGACAAAAGGAGACCAATTAAGGCTCCACAGGAACAAACACATAAAACAAACATTGCCCCACTTCCAGCACAGCTGCAGACCAACCTGTAATGGAGTCTAGACACACAACAATAGCCCAAAATCAGTAGAGGCATTTGAGTGATTTTCATTTGCACAACAGCACTGTAGCACGACAAGACTTCACTGTTAACAGATGGAGCTGTAAAAGTCTACGTCTCCTCCTCAGTCTCTGCAGTCATGCATAAGTCCCTCTGCATGAGCACCTATTAGTTCTACTTCAGTCTTTTACGCCGTCTCATAAACCAGTGCAGACGATTTGCATTTGTTTATCCAGCGTAACTGTCTGCATGACCAGATATCATTAAAGCTCGAAGAGAAAATGTGTCTTTTTGTAATTTGGGTGAAGTGGACTTTAATTTCAGCGTCTCCACAGTCCAGCAGCCGACGGACGGACGGACGGTTGGGTATCTTTAACAATTGTCTGCTATTGAGATTGATAGTAAAAATGGACGACTGGGCAGCAGTGAAGCATGCCAGGTGTGGGTTCATCAATCAAATCAAAGGGTGTTAAGAGACATGTCTCATGAACCAAATGGCTGGTTTTGTTGATGATGTCGAAAAAGAGCGTTTTAAAGTTTCATCAGTCACACCAGAGCGTGTCAATCATATCATCCACAGCTCCTATATTTATAGCCTCGGGCGGGCTGTGAATGTATGCCGCCTGGTAGCTTCGCGTGTGTCCCACATAGCCCGGGTCTTGAGCGAGCGTGCGCATGATAGTGAGTCTTTTTGATGTATTTGGACACAGTTTGTTCTTGCAGGACAATTTATCATGTCTGCTGGCTCCCAGGGTGAGGAAACACAACATACACATCTCCCCTCCTCCCTGCAGGATAAAGCAGTGGGCTAACTGTCCAAATATCCAGGATTTATGAGGTGCAAAACATCTAGCGGGTTCCACAGCATCACTTCAGCTGGGTTTGGGTAAAAAAAGTTAAAAGACATGCTACTGTTGCATTTCTTGTGCATTTATTTGGCAGCAGTAAATACAGTGATGGTAAACACATCTGGATTTACACACATGTGGTTCTAGTAATTGATCAGGCTTAGTTAAAGTTGTGCAGAGCTTTGCTAAGAATCTGCTGAATCTACCAAACTTCACATAAAGTACTTACTGTTACGGTACTCTGAATACTGTCGGTGCTGTGGAGCTTTATTTAGTTGAGCAGGTCTCCTTCTTTAACCCTCCTGTTGTCTTCAAGTCAAGGCAGGAAGGGAGGAGGAAGGAAGGAAGAAGGAAGGAAAGGAAGAAGGAAGGGAGGAAGGAAGTGTAAATGGTCTGCTTACTCTCTGGTCGTTTAGTGTAGGATGGAAGTATGTAGTATGTAGTATAGAAGTATGTAGTATGTAGTATAGAAGTATGTAGTATGTAGTATAGAAGTATGTAGTATGTAGTATTGTAGTATGTAGTATAGAAGTATGTAGTATAGAAGTATAGAAGTATGTAGTATGTAGTATAGAAGTATGTAGTGTGTAGTATAGAAGTATGTAGTATGTAGTATAGAAGTATGTAGTGTGTAGTATAGAAGTATGTAGTATAGAAGGATGTAGTATGTAGTATAGAAGTGTGTAGTATAGAAGTATGTAGTATAGAAGTATGTAGTATGTAGTATGTAGTATAGAGGTATGTAGTATGTAGTATGTAGTATAGAGGTATGTAGTATGTAGTATGTAGTATAGAGGTATGTAGTATGTAGTATGTAGTATAGAGGTATGTAGTATGTAGTATAGAAGTATGTAGTATGTAGTATAGAAGTATGTAGTATAGAAGTATGTAGTGTGTAGTATAGAAGTATGTAGTATGTAGTATAGAAGTATGTAGTATAGAAGTATGTAGTGTGTAGTATAGAAGTATGTAGTATGTAGTATGCGGTTTCGAACACAGCCCCTGAGTCGTGACAAAAGGCCTAATTAACCAAAAGTGAAAACATCTGTGTGGGTTTATTACAGATGTGTGTGTGATGTGGGCGAGCGTATTCACAGACAGGAAGTTTCAAGAAACTGAGGATCACAAATACTTTTATTACTTTTACTTGACTAATTATATTGTGTATCTGCTTTTCTTTTGAAATAGAAGAAATAATCAGAAGCAGTTGAAGAGGCAGGTGAAGTACTTTAGAGCAAAGATAGAAAACCCTGGATACACAATCACTTCAATTGTTTTACTCCAGCTGAAGAAATTGATCGCTGAACAAGAAGTGGATGTCTCGGATTTTTAGTTATCTGTCATGAAATTGCAGTATTGACTTTGTTTGTTTGTGTGTATGAATTGCTTCTGTGTTTGCAACCACCTTCCTTTCTGTAATATGCTGCATTATACTGTGCACCGATTCATGAATAGCTACTGTAGGTGTGAAGCTTATGAGAGAGCACACACACACACACACACACATATACACACACTCAAATAACAATGACACTCTGTTGTTATGACTATAATTATCTTTCCTGTGCCTTCACAGAATGGTAAATATTATATCTCACTACAAAAAGCCAAATTACATGGTTCAATCTTTATAAAAAAAACACTCTGATTGTGCTCCTTTATTCATTTTTTTCCCCTTCTGTGCAATTTTCAAACAGTCTCACCTTTATGAATGTGGCAACATCATCAAATAGCACCTACTGACTTTAAATGTTTTAGCTCACTGTTAAAAACGCTCATTAAATATGATGAAATCAGTTTCATGCATTGAATAAATTTAGTATAATAGTAAATAATTTAATTAATGCTCAAGTTCTGGATTATTAGACACACTCAGTTCCCATGAATGTTGGATGTATTTGTTGCTACCGTGATAAACACATTCAGTACTTGTGAGAAAGTTATTATTAAACTTGTACGAGACATATTCAGGTCACAGATGGTCCACAGCTTCATACTTATGGAGGATGAATGGTGAGACCTGATGGACTTTGTAGACATCAAAATGATTTCCAAGTGTCTTCGGGGATGCTACATGTCTCAACTCATCCACTTTGATTATCGATTTCATACATTTATACTGTAGGAAGAAGAAAAAAAGGAATTCTTGTAATGTTAACCCTCCTGTTGTCCTCAAGTCAAGGCAGGAGTGAAGGAAGGGAGGGAAGGAGGGAAGAAGAAGGAGGGAGGAAGAAAGGAAGGGAGGAAGGAAAGCCGGGAGGAAGGAAGGAAGGAAGGAAAGGAAAGGAAGGAGGACAGGAAGGAAGTAAGGGAGGAAAGGAAAGAAGGAAGGGAGGAAGGAAAGGAAGGAAGGATGGAGGACATAAGGAAGGAGGGAGGGAGGGAGGGAGAATGGAAAAGAGGTAGGGAGGAAGGAAGGAAAGAAGGACAAAGGAAAGAAGGACAGGAAAGAAGGAAGGAAAGGTAGGACGGAGGGAAGGAAATAAGGAGAGAGGGTGGGAGGGAGGGAGAAAGGAAGGAAAGAAGGACAGAGGAAAGAAGGAAGGAAAGAAAGAGAGAAGGAGGGAGGAAGAAAGGGGGATGAAGGAAGGAAGGGAAGGAACAGTCAAAACAGACAGACAGGAGGGTTAAGAGGAAGTAGAGAGAGTCTTTATTATAGTTGTAAGTCGGCCCACTGTGGGACTGTGGCACTGATGTGTAGCTGTGAACCACAGAGCCACCTCACGCTGCTCCACTGGGGTCGGCTTAACTACATTTGCCGAAGCGAGCGTGACCGCAGAGCTCTGCAGCGTTAAAGCTCAGCTGCAGTCACCCTCCTCGCTGCAGGACATGTCAGCTGTACATCACAGAGTCCTGAAGACAGGGGAGGCAAAAACACTGGATCACCTGACTACCTGTGTGTGTGTGTGTGTGTGTGTGTGTGTGTGTGTGTGTGTGTGTGTGTGTGTGTGTGTGTGTGTGTGTGTGTGTGTGTGTGTGTGTGTGTTATCAGTCCCTCCCTCCCTTCCTTCCTTCATTCCTTCCTTCCTCCCTTTCATCCATCTTTACTTCCTGTCTTCTTTTCCTTCTTTCCTTCGTTTCTTCCTTCCTTCCTTCTCTTCCTTCCTTCCTTCCTTCCTTCCTTCCTTCCTTCCTTCCTTCCTGTCTTCCCTCCTTCCTTCCTTCCTTCTCTTCCTTCTCTTCCTTCCTTCCTTCCTTCCTCCCTTGCATCCATCTTCTCCTACTGTCTTCTTTTCCTTTCATCCTTCCTTCTCTTCCTTCCTTCTTTCCTTCCTTTCTCCATCTTTCCTTACTGTCTTCTTTTCCTTCCTTCCTTTCTTCTTGGCTTCCTTCCATTTGTCCCTCCTTCCTTCCTTCCATCCTTCCATCCTTCCCTCCTTCCTTCCTTCCTTCCTTCTCTTTAATGATCCGGCCCACATGAGATCAAATTGATCTGTATGAGGCCCTTGAATGATAATGAGTTTGACACCTCTGCTCTATACTATTTCTTTCCCCATCCATTCACGTCTATCACCCCAACCATACTAACCATGCTGCATTGCTTCATCTATGCATGCATGTTAAGCTTCCTATATGTGTAAACCTGACATTTAGCGTCAGTCTTTATAGGGAAAAAAAAAGAAGACACACAAAAAACACAAAATCAGGGCAGCGAGAAACACACAACACCCCTGCATTCCTTACAATCCCTGCACCCGAGCTTCCACTCGATATTTTGTGAGCTATTCTTTCACTCGCTGGCATCAATTCAAAAGTGTGTGAGTACAACATGTGTGTGACTAATGCATCCTCATCCTTGGCAAGGCCTCGCCAAGAGCACAGCAACCCACAGAGATTCTAGAGAAAGACATAAAAAGAAACTCTCCATGCTCCCGACTGTATTGGAGCTCCTTGTGAGGGTGTGAGACACCGCCAAGAGGTAAGAAGTACCATCAATAGGCAGAGCGTTAACCAAGGGGTGCAAAAACAGGCAGGAAGAAAAAGCCTCTGTGTTCTGGTGGAGAGCGAGAACTGAGCAAGAGTGAAGGAATGCTGTCATGTTTCGAGGCCTTTCTTTTTTTTTTTTTTTTTTTTTTGGTGGTGGTATTTTTTGTTTTATGTTTTCATTTATTTATTTCGGAGGCGATTTGTCCTAAAACATTATACAGTTGTAATGTTTTCCAGTTGAACAAAAGAAGAAGAAAACTATACAGCCACAAGCATAACGGTTGCAATAGCGGTGGTAAAAACTGTAAAGTGAGTTTTTGTTTTTTGGAGTTTGTACTTTTATGGAATAGTTCAAAGGATATCCGTTAGCTTCAGATAATGCACTTACTCCTCTTTGCACTATAAATTGAACAATACAGCTGCTGAGTTTAACGGACAGCCCTCCCTTTCACTAAGAAAAACATTTATTTTTACTAAGTTCTTTTTTCCCTCATTTTCCTCCCTAAAGAATTAAGAATCAGTTCAGATTCAGTTCAGATAGTCTTTTTATGGCAAAAACTGTCAATGGGAAGAAATAATATCCTCTGTTATCATAAATGACAGCTTCCTGGGGGAAAAGAAAAAAAAAGGCTTTAGTATCAGAAGAAGTCGTTTGACAATTGACACTAAAAGTTGCGATTATGTACACACCAGAATAATAAGCAGGTCTCTCGCTTTATCCGACTGTAACTTGCAATGCACTGATATGAACAGGAAGTCAAGAAAATATTACTTAAAACCATAGACGGTATAAAAGAAATGGCGTGGCGTCACTCATTGGTTTGTGGACTGCCAATCTAGGCAGCGCCATCTTGAAAATTTCAGGTGCATGCTGGGAAAAATAAAAACATGGATTCTACTTATATGGGCATGAAGCGGGGTAATGGGCGGAGCGGGGGAGGTTACTATAGTTGCGAGGGCTGGATCTCGAGGACATTGGTCAATCAACCTGTCAATCAGGACGTAGCCGCGCCCTAATGCATACCCTGCTTTATCATCAAATATAAAATCAGGGAGGCCAAAATGTCCCAAATGAACATCATACTGCATTGAAGAAGGCTTTAAACTAGCGATTGAGACCATAAACACATTTTGAAAATGTTTACTGAGGTTAGAAATCAAGTGAGAAGTTGGTGAATTCTCCATTGACTTGTATAGAGATGGTCGCCCCCTGGTGGCCTTTTGATAGAATGCAGTTCTAAGTTACTTCCTGGTTGGTCTCATTTCAGAGGACCAGAACTCCCCGCCTCCTTAAAACTCATTTTTTTGGTAGTTTGACATAATTTCACCAAAAGTTGCATTGAAACAATCTTCTCAAACTTATTTATTTGTAATTGCAGTGATGTTATGTTGGGTTGCACTATATTACAGGTGTTCACATGAGCAATAGCCGAGAATGAGTGCATCTTAAATATGAACTTCGTGGCATGTTTTGACAGTGCATTAGTGTCTTAATACTTATTTGATGTGTACAGACTTTGCCTGGCATGATGGATTTTTCCCGAAATGCCAAGCCCTGTTCTCGTCTCCCGCTCTCAGCAGGCTCCAGCAAAAAAAAAAAAACCTTCAAAGGAGTAGAGAGAGATTTCACTGACTGGCTGGCCTCGAGGTGGAATACAGCAGAGGAGAACTGAACAGTGCAGATATACTTAAACATGCCAGCAGAATACTTTCCCCTCTCTCTCTGTCTGATACATTTTATATTATCTGTTGGATTTGTGAGGAATGGGAAACGAGAAATGTTGATTAGCACTACAACTTAAGAAACAAACACTACGATTAGCACTGCAGTTTATTCAGTATTGTCACATTTGAGACTCAATTCTGCTTTGAAACCTGATAGTACTCTGGAAATGTATACATTGGAACTAGGGATGAAGGGAAATAATTGCCCAGCTCTTAGTCTGTTTAGTCCATTAGTCTCTGACTCTGTCTGGGTTCAGCTGGAGAGGCACCACTATGCTAATGCACACAATTTGTACACAAGCTTTATAATTTAGATTGCTTAAATACGGCATTTTTCTATAAGTTATTTAATAGGAAGGATCTTATATCGTCTGAATTTGAATCCTTTACTCGTATTTCTGATATGGAGCATCATTGCCATATTCATTATATAAGATTTAAGGCAACAATAGGTGTGAAACAGGTGCAGAGGGTCCAACATCCAACATTAGTTTGGTGAAGATTAAGTGGGTCATTTCAAATCATGATGAATCCTCAAGGTTCAATTTATTAATCAGTGGAAGCATAGAAACTACACTGTTCCCATCCTAATCAACTGATTACCAAATAAAGGGAATAATTATCCACTACATAAAAACCTACGAGAAAAATACCTGTTTTATCCGTTGTTGCCAATAAAAATAAAAGTGAGTCCAACATGTTCACCTTGTCCCAATGTTAACAGAACATAGAATTAACCATTCACTTAAACCTCCGTCGTCCTCCTGGGTCAAATTGACCCCGTCTGTTTTGACTGTTCCTTCCTTCCTTCCTTCCTTCCTTCCTTCCTTCCTTCCTTCCTTCCTTCCTTCCTCCTTTGCTTCCTTCCTTCCTTCCTTCCTCCTTTGCTTCCTTACCTCCTTCTTTCTTTCCGTCCGACCTTCTACCTCCTTTCCTCCCTCCCTCCTTCCTTTCCTTCCTTCTTCTTCCTTTCCTCCTTCCTTTCCTCCCTCCTTCCTTCTTTCCTCCCTCCTTTCCTTCCTTCCTTCCTTCCTTCCTTCCTTCCTCCCTCCCTTCTTCCTCCCTCCTTTCCTTCCTCCTTCCTCCCTCCCTTCCTTCCTTCCTTGACTCGAGGACAACAGGAAGGTTAAATAGTTCTACTGTTGCATGAAATCTTACAACTGTGAAAAGTAACCAAATATATCCAGTATATTATCAATATTATATTGTTTAAGTTGCTTTATTTAGTTCAAACGTACCTGAAGCACTATGGTAACAGAGATATTCTGCTACTGAACTTTATTTCTGGAAACGCTGCCATGGGAAACTGAGAGTAAGAGAGAGAGAGAGCGAATGAGAAAGTGAAAGAGGAGGTTGTCTTAGTGATGGATGAAATCAGCGGCTGATGCAGGGAGACAGAGTGTGATAGTCTTGACAAAACGACAGGAAGAAACAGTCTGTCCCAGAACAAACAGTTATCCTGGGTGGGGAAAAAAGGTTTAAAAAATTAAGCTCAGAGGTCAGAAGAAAGTAGCTGGAGGGCATTGTGATGGATACAGAGGTGGTGAAAGTTTTCCAGGTTAGAATCCAGCTTTAAACAAGTCCTTCAGAGTATAAAATGACTACAGTGGACTAGGCATGGGCCGGGTATGAGATTCTGGCGGTATGATAACCATAAATAAAAATCATCAGTTTCACGGTATGGCGGTATTGTGATTACAGCTCTAAAATGTTCCTAAAAGGAAGAAAAATAAAGACAGACATGTTAATTTAACCTGAATATACACTGTAATGACAGTGTGAGGGGTCGTGATACTCTACGCTGCAGCTGCACCACCTGAGGGATTTCTGACCAGCACTTCCTGTCTTTGACCAGACTAAAAACAGCTCATACTTTAGGAACAGTACGACAGAAAATTTGGCGGTTTGGGTTATCGTGGCTTTTTCAAATACCTTGAACACGGTTATCATCCCATGCCTACAGTGGACTGTGAATTAAAAGATAGAACAAGATAAAAGCCACATATATGTGATAAACTCCATTCAAACTAAAGTTAATGACTTCTGATTGACCTGCATTTCATCCATTAATAAAATCAAACCTTAATATGAGTGCGAGTGTGTTCGTAGGTGTCCACACACACAAGCACACATCCATTTCACTGTATGTTCTAGAAAAGACAAGAGTGTTTTTTTAGCACTCTCTAATTGAAAGAAAAATGGTAATGGAAGCACTTAGGAGAGCCGAGAGTGGAGTGGGGTCAGTTGACAAAGAACGACTGCAGTGTGAGAGCACGGGCACAAAGTGGTAAATGTCATGTCGATGGCGAGGGGAGAGAGGGAGAGAGAGAGAGAGAGAGAGAGAGAGAGAGACGAGGTGGTAACCATTCTCTGCTCATCACATACCGAGCTCAGAGGTGAAATCTTCAGAAAGGTTTCTTACCTTGTTACCGTGTTGGAACATCACACCATCTGACAGGCGCAGGAGTTTAACTCTGCATAATTATATTTAAATACTTGAATTCAGCTCAAAGCTTAAGAAGTGTGAAGGGCTATTTTAAAAGAATCTCCCCTATGCATATGATTTTTCTATCTTTTTTTTTTTTTTTAATCTATAAGCAGTTTTACTTGAAGTTTTGTGTGTCTCTTGAGGATCTTAAATATTAAATTAAACCTCCAAAAACCCAAAATTAAAAGCTCCGATCTTTGATTTAAAATGCTCACAAATATACCATCAAGTGTACAGAGAGCATCATGTTTATATCAACACATGCAGAGCCTGATTTCTCATTCAGCAGTCCAGTGTGGCACAGGGAGATTAATCCAGTCCTTATGTAATCTTTCTCTCATCCTTTTCTCAGTGGGGCAAAATTATGCAATGGTGTGTGTGTGTGTGTGTGTGTGTGTGTGTGTGTGTGTGTGTGTGTGTGTGTGTGTGTGTGTGTGTGTGTGTGTGTGTGTGTGTGTGTGTGTGTGTGTGTGTGTGTGTGTGTGTGTGTGTGTGTGTGTGTGTGTGTGTCAGACTGTACTGTATGTCTTTACGTCAATGCTAGCAGTTTAAAGTCTCACCATATTTTTTTCTTTTTAATTTAAATTTTTATCTGACCCAAATTCTGTTTTTCTCTCTGAGCTCATATACTCTATATACTAACGTACCTACTAATATCTATCCACATCCAGAGAAAATTCTTTAAATGAAAGAAATAAGCATATTATACAAGGCTTTAAAATGCTTATATTATGTCTGCAGTTTGTATTTCTCTCCACAGTTTTATACCAGAATGTGCTGGTTGAAAGTAAAGTTAACAATAGAGCATTCAACCTGAGTCATTAGCATCTAATTTAATGTCAAAATTAACAAAGAAAAATCAGAAGAATCTATAAAAATGGTCTCTTTGTGGTTTAATATCAGATATCCAGTGTCAGCTCTTTATCACTAATGGATTACTGGATCAAAACAACTCTTTGTGGTGGATGCTTTCAGGTCAAAAAGGTCAATTTTTAACATAATGATTTAACTAAAGCAGTGAGTAACTGAAGTCATGACTGTTTTAATTACAGCAGACATACTTGGTCCTTTTAAGTGATCATAGCTACTATTGTTAGCGTGGCAGTTAGCATAATTACCTGGGGGATTTCTGATGGAGAAATTTAGAAAAATATTCCTTTTTTTTCTAAAGTAGAACTAAGTCTAAAACTAAGGCGCTTTGAATAATTATTAAGGCCCATTTATGCTCAACGTGCGTATGAAAATGTCCTTTTCAAACGATGTTACCGTCACTGCTCACATACTTCCATGCGTCCTTTACGTTGGTATGGATGTGAACCAATACATCCACCAGGGGGCAGCACAGAGTCAAACGTTTATGACAACAACAAACTCAAAAACAAACATGGCGGCTGTGGAGGAGATATTGATAATGTTCCTCTTGCATAAAAGACAAAAATGATATGTTTAAAGTTTCTAACTAACTCACACAACCTTTCCTCAAAAAGTTCCTCCATTGTTATTTCTTCTTCGTGTCTCACTAGAGCTACGTATCGAGTAGTGACAGCAACACTGCCCCCCCATGGTCTCCGGTGGTACTGCTCCGTTTGGTCCGTATCCGTAAGCTTTATGGAAACGTGCAGAAATACGGAGGAAATGAACGCAGAGCACTGACAGAAGGCTCCTTCTGTATCCAGATCCGTATTTAACATTGAGCATAAATGGGCCTTTAGCTAAGAAAGTACTCCACAACTGTCTCACAGTGTAGCATAGTCCATCTGTATTGTTTTCATATCAGATCATAGACCAAGTATCTGATTCACCTGATCGCCTGAGAGGGACACACACACTCTGCTAGTGTAAACTTGTGTTCTTTCATATGGCGGCTACAGTTTGTGCTCAAACTATCTCTTTATTCCTGTTCCCAGAACTAAGAGTGCTGGAACTGTTAGCGATACTGGAGCCTCTCCAACATTTCTCCGGCCAGATAAAGAGATGAGGAGGAAGATATAAAGTTCTAATTAGACAGAGTGAGATTGCCCGGAGCTACGGAGTGTGTGTGTGTGTGTGTGTCTGTGTGTCTGTGTGTGAGTTGTCCCGCGGGTGCTTAGCGAGCCGGGGGAGGCCTGGGGCAGCATTGTCAAGAGGGTGAGCAGGCCTTGTTTCAATGGACGATTAAACAGCTCTCCCAGCTTGTTCTCTGCCCCTCTCCAGCCTTCCGCACCACCTGACAGTTCCTCAAGGTCGAGTCCTTTCCCAACACATACACACACCTTTCCACCACCTCCACCTCCACCCCCTCCACTACCACCACCCCCCATCCCTTCTGACTAACACTCTCTCTCCTCCACTTTCTCACTTCACGTCTTTCTCTAGAAGTGGGTCCTCAATCCCCTTCTGTTACATTTCCTGTCTTTGTGAATTTTAGTCAGTACAGGCTTTTTGCTTATCTAAGTGCCTCTTATATTGCCTTAAAAAGTGAGTGGTGGTAAGTGATGATCATGGAGAACGTTTCCTGATAATTCTTTGGTGAATAGATGATACATTTTACAGTGCGGTCTAGACCTGCTCTGTGAAAAGGGCCTTGATATAACTTCTGTTGTGATTTTGCACTTTATAAATGAAGATTCTCATGTGACATACCGATTGATGATGAATCATTGTAAGGAAAATGCTTCTGTTTGGCAGTATTTTGGGTTTGGTCTCGATGATAAAGGTGATCCAGTCAACATGCACAATGACTAAAGAAAGTTTTAGCTAAAGAGTAACCCCACCCTGCACATCTCCTCCGTTCAGCCCACTTGAAGTGTTGCTATCTGCCGTAGCAACAAGTGTCATGCTGGTCCCACAGCAAGAATCAATGGAAGAAGGAAGCTTATTACTTCCTATCTATTCATTATTCTATGGGCCATAAGAATTTAAACCCAGCAAGACTTGCCTAAGTAGGCTAATTGCATATTAGACACACAGCATTGTAGGCCAGACAATATCACACACTCTACAGTGACTTCTATCACCAGCAGCTCAGCTTCTACAGATTCTTTTTCAAACCCTTTTCATGCTCACAAGAGGATAAACTCTTTTGATTTTATGTAATGAATCTGAAGCCTTATTTTCTCTCCTAACCATCTATTTGCAAAGCTCTGACAATGTGCACATTAGGCTGCTTGTGCCATCATTTACTGTACAACACAGCTTTGAATGCAATCTTGTTGAAAAGTGACAGAATAAAACCATCATTGAGAAGCTGCTTTAGCATGACTTCCTGTTAGTATTTGCGCGTCTGAAGCCATCAGACTCTTGTCATCAGGCTTTTTAAGGACAGATTGAAGTCAAATCCAGTTAAGTGTCTTATCAGCGCAGTTTGCTTTGTTGCGTGTCAGAAAAATATTGTTTTTCTAAGTCCTCTGTAATTAGTGAAGGGACAGCTGTGGTGTTTTGCAACATTTAGCGAGCTGTCCAGAGAGCGTAACCTCCGCTGCAGCTGTCCACTTTGTGTGGTACTGAAGAGACGCTTCCAAAAGGGAAGCAGCCGTCGTTTTTGGCTGCGCTCTGTCTTACTGCATGTTTCCACTGAAATAAGAGTAATGATGTGAGGGAGCTGTCCGCCCAGTGTGGTGCTGAACTTTAGCTCTTCTATAGTGGGCCAATTTATGGCTGCACAGAAGCAGCAAACACAGGAACAACAAAAGAAAACCAAAAAGACTGAAGCTTGTTTGACAGTAACATCCTTCATATCCTCTAATAGAGCCATCCAATACATCAAATATTCACTTGCTTTACTTTTGCATGAGTACATGTTGATATCAGTGAAATGTTTTGGTGCATAGCAGCATGGCTCTCTAGCCTGTCTTTTCAGATGATGTCATACTTGGAAGAAGGGATTTAGCTGGTGGGGATGTGGTGGAGTCATGTCTGACTCCTCTCATGAATTACAATATTGCTTTGTTTAATCTAAAAAATGCCGTCCTCAGGGCATGTTTCATATCTTACGCTTAAATAGAGTGTAATGTTAAAACAACATGAACATCAGCCAGATGAAACATCAGACAGACAACACAGTTTTTTTCCAAAAAGGAACAAACATGCATTTTTAAAGTTATAAATATCATACTATTGCAATAACAAAAGACCTCATTTAAAAAAAACCAAAGTCTGCTTATTAATAAAGCGCCATGATGACATGTTTGTTTGCATAAATTAGTACTAACCCAACCATTTTGTAACCAGCTTATTGCTCTTCCCACATAGGGAATTAAATTCTTCAGTGACGGTGGCATTTGATGGCATTTGATGGTATTTGCTTCTCTCTGCCAACACAGAATACAGTCGAATGTTTCTTAGACTATTAATTACCCACCAAATGTACACGATGAGCTGACTGGAGAGAAAGAAAAAAAAACTTAAAATTTGGCATCCATCATACTGCATGTAATTAATTGCATGGTGTCCACTCCCTTGTAAACCACTCATGTGAAGTATGTTCAGAATAAAATCTAGTTAAACATTAATAGTGGGTTTATTTAAAAACCATAAAGGGAAATCCTAACGTCCGCCCCCAACCGCAATGTCTGGTAGTCTTAATTAGTCTCAAATTTGACTGGTCAAAGATCAATCATAGATCATAGCTTTCAGTTTAGTTGAGTTGTAGATTGTAATTCATCTCTATACTTGCACTTGAATCGTGTTTTCCTCACCTTTCTCCACATCTGATTTAAAAGCCTCACAGATTGCTACAGTATAAGCACCTTTGGACAAATATCTCACATTTTACTTTATACATTCCTTCAATGTTCACAATCTTAACATTTTAATTATGAATATTCACATCTTTCCTTCGGGGTGAAAGGGATTTAACAGCATAATTCATGTCAAAATCTATGAGGAGTTAAAATGGTAATTTGTGATTAATCAAAGTAGCTAGACTGCCCGCTGACTCCATCCCTTTTTCAAAAGTCTGAATTTAGGTTTTAAAAAAAGGCATGTAAGACTTAATGAATAATTTTGCATTTGCTCAAACCCTACAACATACTGTAAGAAACTAATGTTTTAATGAATAACCATTAATTAAAAGAGATATGGCAAAATCAATAAAAAAGTAACTTTAACTACTGTGAGTCTAAAATGTGCACATGACTTTTACGTAGCCAATAGTAAGCTAATGTGTTTGTGTTGGATCCCTGCTAGCTTCAGTAACAGTGGTTGCTAGTCTTCAAATTCATAGAAGCTAGATACAAACAATTTCCCTCTTATTGTCATTAGTTTGTTGTTTTCTTATTTTTGCTCTTCTCTTAGGTAAAATGTGACGTGTGGTTGATTAATATCATATCATCAAAGTTCATGTTTTCAGTAATTATAATAACTGGATTATTAAATATGCGGATTAAAAAATATACTTTTGGTCGATTGATCCCAATAAGGATCTAAAATGCAAGTTTATTTAACAGTATGTCTATTTAACCCTCCTGTTGTCCTTCAGGGAAGGAAGGAAAGGAGGAAGAAGGGAGGAAGGAAGGAAAGGAGGGAGGAAAGACAAAGGAAAGAAAGAAGGAAGGAAGGAAGGAAGGAAGGAAGGAAGGAAGGAAGGAGGGAGGGAGGGAGGAAAGAAGGAAGGTGGGAGGGAGAAAGGAAAAGACGAAGGAAGGAAGGAAGGAAGAGAGAAGAAGGGAGGGAGAAAAGAAGGAAGTGAGGAAGGAAGAAAGGAAAGAAAAAGGGAGGGAGGGAGGAAGGAAGGACAGAAAGATGGAAGAAATAGAGGAAAGAAGAAGGAAGGGGGGAAGGAAAGGATGGAAGGAAGGAAAGAAGGAAGGAAGGACAGAAGGATGGAATAAAGGAAAGAAAGAAGGAAGGAAGGAGGGAGGAAGGAAGGATGGAAGAAAGGGAGGAAAGAACAAACAGTCAAAACAGACAGGGTCAATTTTACCCGGGAGGACGACAGGAAGGTTAATGACTGCTAAAGTTCTTCTTGCTGCCTTTTTGGGTAAAAAAGTCTCCAATTTAAGCTCAAGCAGGATTCATCATTCAGCACATCTGGGTAAGAGCAGATTAGGATGAGGAGAATGTGAGAATAGAGATAAATTATCTTATTTTTCAGAGAAAGTTGCTCCATGAGGTCAATAGTATCTCATTAAATACTAACCAAAGGTGATGCTGCCATAAATAACACCACACCAGACACAATAGATTAATCCAAGCTGCTTTGAGTAAGTTCAGTCATGCGGTCGAGCTAAGACGAGATGTGTGAGATGTGCCGAGCTCACCCACGTTAGATAAAGTGCATGTGAGCACATTTCATCGTCATCAAAGCCATGATTATTCCCTTCAACCGCCACATCGAATGAGCTCAGCCCATTCAATAATTTGATTTGATGAAAGGACCCCTCTACCTTCTCAATAATACCTGCCACGTCCCTCTCAGCATAGGTGTGACCAATTAGAGAGGATTGACGCTTTTATCCCCAATCCCTGAGAGGAGAGCCGTCTTAAATACAGCTAAGGCCTACCAGTGGTCGGTGTTTATCTGTCCTCTGAGGAGAGAGAGAGGGAGAGAGAGCGACAGAGAGAGAGAGATGGAAGGGGACTGCATGTATCCTGGACTCACCAGAAAATTTGGATTTGCTGCTTGGTTGCTGTACTGAGCCTGGCTTCAGCTCAGAGCAAATGACTGTTTAATTTGTTCAGTGTTGCAGGTAATTTCTCTCATTCACTCAGGGCAGCCTCGGTCCCAAAGTGGCTGCAGGCGAATCGATAAGGCTTAAGAATATGAGACCCCTAAAACAAGTTGGGAAGACTGTGTGCACCGCAAAGTCTGGAGATTAAGCAAGTGGAGGTAAAAGAGAGTGATTACAATAAGAATGGAAAAGGAGCAGGGAGGATTTGGTTGTTTTGTTTACAGCAGAGGGAGGGGCGCTTGGTTTTTTGTTTTTTTTTGGGATAGCACAGCGGGCCAGTCAGGAGTGAATCATGGGGGAGGTTGTCCTGAGGCTAAGCAAGGCTAAAGGAGCTTTCAGCAAAGAGAATGACTGCACAGAAACTCTTGCGTACACGTAAAAAGAAAAAAAAAAAGAAAAAAGAAGACTCAGATTCAACCAAGCATCCGAACCCTGAAAGCATTCAGCTGTTTACCCTCATGGTTAGACTGTTACTCCTCTCTAGCCTCCAGTGAAAGTAACAGAGTAGGAGAGGAGGAGGAGGAGGAGGAGGAGAGAGAGAGAGGAGGTAAGTTGGTGCTGAGCCTTTGACACGCTGGTGAAATATTGATGAAGTTGCAAAGTGGTGTTTCACTAATAGCCATCCTTTAGCATTTGCTGACAGGCCATTATAGGGCATTTTTCTCCCTTTCTCATTGGCTGTTTTCTCTCGCTCTCTCCACCCCCCACAGTCCATTTTCCTTCTGTGTCTCTTACTTAACAACTGCACAGCACAGTAATTATCAACAACAGCTGTTATTCTCATTTTTGAGTACTGGGCAGTTTTGGGTCAGAAATATATCAGTATTATTATGAAAGTTCATATCGTTGCATCAAAGGCTTTGGACATGCCTTCCCATTCACTTTAATGAAATAGTGTTATATATATACTACTAATGTGGTTTCCCAAGTACATTTAGTCTGAAACATAATTACTGCTTGAATAATGTTTACTGGCAACTCTTTCCAGTCCAGGAAGTGTGACATCCTTCTACTGTAAAAGTATTTAGGAGGAGGCTGAGGTGGATGGTGTGAATACAAAGCAGAGGACTTTAAGAGCATCATTGTTAGATTTATGCTAAGGCCTGAGGACACTGAGGATATGTCCCCTTGTATTTTTGAATTTGGGGGTTTAAATAATCAGGTTAATTTATATTTTACAATAAAGTAATATATGCAAGAGATTCCCACGGCCCTTCAAAAGAGGATAAGTGGTTTGGAAAATGAATGAATGAATGTTAGGTATTGTATTGGCTGATTACAGAGTTAATTAATTTATAAAGTAGATACATATGACCATCATTAAGCCAACCAACCATCCCAACCATACCAACCAACCATACCAACCAGCCAACCATACCCACCAACCAACCATACCAACCATACCATCCAACCATGCCAAGCATACCAAGCATACCAACCAACCATCCAACCATACAATCCAACCATGCCAAGCATACCAAGCATACCAACCAACCAGCCAACCATACCAACCATACCAAACATACCAAACATACCAACCAACCATACCAACCATCCCAACCATCCAACCATGCCAAGCATACCAACCATACCAACCATCCAACCATACCAACCATACCAACCATACCAACCATCCAACCATACCATCCAACCATACCAACCATACCAACCATCCAACCATCCAACCATACCAACCATCCAACCATCCAACCATACCAACCATACCAAACATACCAACCAACCATACCAACCATCCAACCATACCAACCATACCAACCATCCATCCAACCAACTATACCAACCATACCAACCAACCATACCAACCAGCCAACCATCCAAACAACCTACCAACCATACCAACCAGCCAGCCAACCAACCAACCATACCAACCATCTAACCATACCAGCCAACCATACCAACCATCCAACCAACCATACCAACCATACCAACCATACCAACCATACCAAACATACCAACCAACCAACCATCCAATCAACCATACCAACCCTACCAACCAACCATACCAACCATACCAACCAACCATACCAACCATACCAACCAACCATACCAACCAACCATACCAACCATCCAACCAACCATACCAACCATACCAACCATACCAACCATACCAAACATACCAACCAACCAACCATCCAATCAACCATACCAACCATACCAACCATACCAACCATCCAACCAACCATACCAACCATACCAACCATACCAACCATCCAACCAACCATACCAACCATACCAACCATACCAAACATACCAACCAACCAACCAACCATCCAATCAACCATACCAACCATACCAACCATCCATACCAACCATTCCAAACTTACCATCCAACCATACCAACCATACCAACCCTACCAACCAACCATACCATCCAACCATACCAACCATCCATCTAACCAACCATACCAACCATACCAACCGTACCAACCCTACCAACCAACCATACCATCCAACCATACCAACCATACCAACCAACCAACCAACCAACCAGTATTTCATCAGATTTGTATCCCTGGTAGTGTGGACATTACTCTGAAAGACCACTCAGAACTTCATAGTAGACATCCATCTACAGAAACAGCTGAGCATGTAAAATATGTATAGGACTCCAAGCAAAAAGGACATTTTATAGGCTTTATTTTTGGTGTCTCGTCAAAAAATAATGGGGGTGATAGTGGGTGGGTGAAAGGACCACTCACTCACCACCTCTGAGTCTGGTTTAGACAACCCAAACACAAGCTAAGGCAAAGATCTTTTAGTTAAAATACCAATATGTAGGATTTGGTGGCATGTAGTACTGTAGTGACATTCAGGGTTTCAACAAACTGAATACTCTTCGCTAGTATTTGGTTTGTCCATTTTGGGCTACTGTAGAAACATGATAGCCGTCTCTGTTGAAGAGGACCCACTTCCTATGTAGATATAAAGGGCTCATTCTAAGATATCAAAGACACAACTATAACTTTAAGGTGATTATACACAAATTAAAACATATTTATGAATGTTAAATTAAATTTCTACCAAGTCTGTTTTGCTACACACTCCACCATTATGTATTTAAAAGTCTGTCTGCCCCCTCTTTTGCTTCCAGTCACTGTTGACTTTTCAATATCTCCTTATTTAAAAAAACTCCCATAAATCTGGTGGCATTACATCACATACACGACATATTTGCCACTGCGAGTTAGTCATATATAAACACATATTTCAGGAGACAGGGCTGTTGCGTGTTACAGTGCAGGGCAGGCGGTGGACTATTCTGTAATATAATGGAAATCAATACAGCACATCATGATTCCTCACAACAACCCAAAAATACCTCCATAGCAATTCAAACCGGAGTACAACACACTAACGGCGTCAGGCTCAGCCGAGGACAATGCGATACCAGTGTAGCCAGTACAGTCGAGCCCTGGTTTGAACAGAAACAATTACTTTATAGCGGAATGAGTGTGATTACAAGCTGCCCTGTGAGACTCAACAAGCAATTACAAATCAGTAAATAATAATTAGTATGGCAGCGAGGCTGAGACGCTGTCTGCCATAGAAGCGAAGAGCTCGAGAAACAAATACTTGTAATGTCAAAGTACACACACACACACACACACACACACACACACACACACACACACACACACACACACGCACACACGCACACAAGCACACAAGCACACACACACACACACACACACCAAACATTTTCATAGGCAGCATTAACCCTCGTATCGTCCTCCCGGGTCAAATTGACCCTTTCTTCCTTCCTTCTGTTCTTCCTTCCCCTTCACTCCTTCTTTCCTTCCTTCCCTCCCTCCTTCTTTCCTTCCCTCCTTCCTTCCTCCCTCCTTCTTTCCTTCCTTCCCTCCCTCCTTCTTTCTTTCCCTCCTTCCTTCTTCCCTCCTTTCCTTCCTTCTTTCCTTCCTTCTTCCCTCCTTTCCTTTCTTCCCTCCTTCCTTCCTCCCTCCTTTCCTTCCTTCTTTAATTCCTTCTTTCCTTCCTTCCCTCCCTCCTTCCTTCCTCCTTTCCTTCCTTCTTCCTCCCTCCCTTCCTTCCTTCTTCCTTCCTTCCTTCCTCCCTCCTTTCCTTCCTTCTTCCTCCCTTCCTTCCTTGACTCTAGGACAACAGGCCGGTTAAAAAAAGAAAATCTCTCCATCACTAACAAAATACACAAATGCACGCACACTGGCAAACTGCCCCTAGAGTTGTGTATGTGTATTAGTGAATATCATCATTATTATTATTATATGACTTCTGTGTCTTCCTGAACAACGGCGATGATGCAATAACGTTTAAAAAAACAGTTATGATAGGTAATACATGTCTATTTTAGTTTGAGTAGCATGCTGCACGTAGCATCCGTGCTATTGAGTTAAGCTAAATTAAATTATATGTATACTGTTGTTCGATCATTATGCCCACTTTATACATACTAATGTACTCAATTCCTGGAGTACCCTCTTCCAGACGGCCAGACATGACTTTGGTTTTGAAAGATGATTATGATGGATGAGGTGTTTTATTTCATTCTGTTGCTTTGTTAGTCACCCAAACAATCGCTTCTCCTTTCACTGAGTGGGTCTCTGAGGTTAAAGGTGTTCTCTCTGTGTAGGTTCACAACATTTATGATTACAAAAAAATGAGTCAAAATAATGTAATTTAGGTCAAACTTTCAGATGAAATCCTGGAGATAGGCTCTGGATTATATTAGTAGTAATCTGTTGGCAATTGAAGTGAAAAGTCCCTGTTATTTAACAGAGTGCAATCCTTAATGCTAAAGGTTAGAGGCTGCATCCTCTGGGGGTTAATTGAAGACACCACTGCAAAGCTCCTATCCACGCATTGTTTAACCCTTAACCTTCCTGTCGTCCTCCCGGGTCAAATTGACCCCTCTGTTTTGAGTGTTCCTTTTTTTTTCCCTCCTTCCGTCTTTCCTCCCTACCTTCCTTCCCTCCTTTCCTTCCCTCTGTCCTTCCTTCCTTCTTCCCTCCTCCTTTCCATCCTTCCTTTCCTCCTTTCCTTCCCTCCATCCTAACATCCTTCCTTCCTTTCCTCTTTCCTTCCTTCTTCCTTCCATCCTTCCTTCTCCCTCCCTCCCTTCCTTGACTCGAGGACAACAGGAGGGTTAAGGAAGGAAGGTAGGAAGAAAGGAGTAAGGAGGGAGGGAGGAAAAGAGGAAGGAAGGAAGGAGAGAAGGAAGGAAGGATCAAAGAAAGAGGGGAGGAAGGAAGGAAAGAAGGAACAGTCAAAAGAGATGGGGTCAATTTGACCCGGGAGGATGACAGGAGGGTTAAGGGTTAATATTTTGAACCTCAGAAGATACAAAAAACTCTTGCATTTCCAAAAACAGAATTTGCATGAGATATTAGAGATAACATATTAAAACTACCATTTACTATAACCAGTTTTTATGAGTATATATTTGAACTTTCTCCCCAGATTTATTTTTTCGCTATGTTTCATTCCTATTTCGACTGACTGACCGTATTCAGAGCATGATGTTCCCCAACGCTTCACTCTCTATGTCACACTTGGTTAAAAACAATCACAGTTGCTCCACAGTGGATGCCTTGAGAAAACCAGTCTGATTTAATTCATCATTGTTCTACTATCTGTCATATTGTTCTGGTCTGGTCATATAACTCGGGTCACCACCGGCCGCTTGGCAATAACACTGAGAATCACTTATTGTTTTTTTTACTTTACCTTCTGGATATCAAACGTTCACACACTCTGGATTATAGTTAAGTGTGAACATATTGTGAACGAGGTCGTGATCCATGGGGTCATCAAAGGGGATTTACGTGTGAGAGGGTTACGAGACTATCCGGCTCACTTGATTGATTACATCAACACTGGGGTCAAATGGGGTCAAATCAAAGATGGCCCAATAGGATCGACTCCAGTAGACACATTCACTAAGTTTACTGACATAGGTTCCTGTATGTTGTGGTGCTGAAAAGGTGCTGTTGTCCTCGAGTCAAGGAAGGAAGGAAGGAAGGGAGGAAGAAGGAAGGAAGGAAAGGAGGAAGAAGGAAGGAAGGAAGGAAAGGAGGAAGAAGGAAGGAAGGAAGGAAAGGAGGGAGGAAAGGAGATAAGGAAGGGAGGTAGGGAGGGAGGAAGGAAGGAAGGGAGGAAGAAGGAAGGAACGAAATGAGAAAGGGAGGGAGGGAGGAAGGAAGGAGGAAGGAAAGGAGGAAATGAAGGATGGAGGAAAGTAAGAACAGTCAAAACAGACAGGGTCAATTTGACCCGGGAGGACAACAGGAGGGTTAAACATCTACGAAACATCCTATTCGAGACTCTTACCTGATGAAGGTGAACTAACAATTAAAGATTTAGTTTGTGCATATTGTCAAACCTTCATTTTGTCTTTATTATTATCATGTTTGTTGCAGCTAATTAAACTGCCTCTAGTAACATTTGTACGTATGAGCAACTTCTCACCCCCAAGACAAAATGTGGAGTGCATCCATCAGAAGAAATACATTACATTACTCCCACAGTCCCTCCATAGCTTTACTCTATACATCCATTTTCCTTCATTAGTTGTGGAGCAGCCTAAACATCCTTTTCACCTTCAGCTTTCACCACCTCCTCCTTAGGGTCAGCCAAGATATGTAACCCCTGCAGCGCGTCCTTCATTTGTAATGGAGACTCCTTTTCAGTCATGCCAACTCCACAAGGAGGTGATCAGCAGGCATCTGTAAAAGTTTTCCATATAGCTCCTGCAGCTGATTGAGTGTGTATATATATCCATTACAGGCTCTTTATAAACCTACACCAGCATGTACTTAAATCACCAAAGGGTGATATATAGTATGGATGAGATGATGAAATGCCACCAGCATGTGGGAACACACAGCGGGCTAACAGAAGCTAGCATATTATCACATATTAAGCCCGAAAGGCAACGCTTAAGCCCTAAGCTTACTCACATCTGTGCTGATTGATATTTTAAGAGGCTGTGGCTTTTTGACCTCGATTCATGTTGATACTTTCTGAGTATCCGGCGAAACATCTGAGTGACAGGACACGAGCAGGTTTTAAAGAAGGGAAGTGGATTGCTAGAATGTCATATGCACTGAGCAAACCTTACATGGGAAAGGTCAACGTTTTTTGAATGGGAAAGGTCAGTGTGAAGCTAATCCAAGTCTAAACAGATGGGTGATAAAAGTGTGTCAGAAAAAGGCAGAATAATACCTGTGGGTGTAGACAGGAAGACAGGAAGGATGAAAAGTACCTCCTAAACATATTGCTCACAGCAGCATTAACCCTCCTGTTGTCCTCGAATCAAGGAAGGAAGGATGGAAGGGAGGAAGAAGGAAGGAAGGGAGGAAGAAGGAAGGAAAGAAAGAGAAGGAAGGAAGGACATAAGGAAGGAAGGACGGAAGGAAGGAACAGACAAAACAGACGGGTCAATTTTACCCGGGAGGACGACACGAAGGTTAAAATGCATCACTATTGGGTGGTTAACCTTCGTGTTGTCCTCCCGGGTCAAATTGACCCCGTCTGTTTTGACTGTTCCTTCCTTCCTTCTTTCCTTCCTTCCTTATGTCCTTCTTTCCTCCCTCCCTCCTTCCTCTCTTCCTTCCTTCCTTCCCTCCCTTCTTCCTTCCCTCCCTCCTTCTTTTCTTCCTTCCTTCTTTCCTTCCCTCCTTCCTTCCTTTCCTTCCTTCCTTATGTCCTTCTTTCCTTCCCTCTTTCCTTCCTTCCTTCCTTTCTTCTGGGCTGAAATTGCGTGTCAAGCCAGGTGCACACTACCTTTTCAAAGCCACACATACTTCACATAAACATCTATACTGTTCTGCATTCATGTGCACACCCACATCTCACTATGAATCACCAGCTCTTCTATCTTCTATCTACCTTCTCTCTCTACTTCCAGCCTCCATTTATCTCCATCCATCCTCAAGCTTTCTCTGTTCCCCCCCCAGTGAGCTGGCACATAGCTCCAGGCAGGCAGGCAGGTACTGCTACGTTCAGCCAAACTCATCTATTCTTCACTGTGAGACCACACAGTGTTAACCCGTCCTCATCCTCACGGGTCAAATTGACCCCGTCTATTTTGACTGTTCCTTCTTTCTTTCATTCCTTCCTCCCTCTTTCTTTCATTTTTCCTTCGTTCTTCCCCTCCTTCCCTCTTTCTTTTGCTCCCTCCTCCTTCCATACTTCCTTCCTTCCTTCCTTCCATCTATCTTTCTTTTCCTTTCTTCCTTCTGTCCTTCCTTCTGTCCTTCTTTCCCTCCTTCCTTCCTTCCATCTATCCTTCTTTTCCTTACTTCCTTCTGTCCTTCTTTCCTTCCTTCCTTCTGTCCTTCTTTTCCTTCCTTCCTTCTCTCCTTACTTCCTTCCACTTTTCCTACTTCCTTCCTTCCTTCCTCTTTTCCTCCCTCCCTCCTTCCTTCCACCTTTCCTTCCTTCCTCCTTTCCTTCCTCCCTTCCTTCTCTCCTTACTGCCTTCCTCTTTTCCTCCCTCACTCCTTACTCCTTTACTTCCTCATTCATTTCCTTCCTTCTTTCCTCCCTCCCTCCCTTCCTTCCTTCCTCAGTCCTTCCTTGACTTGAGGACAACAGGAGGGTTAACTTTTACTTATCCAGAGGAGGAGGAAGAGGAGGGAGGAGGAGGGAGCGGGAGGAATAGGGTGGCGAGGCAGTAGAGGAGGAATGGCATATGCAATGATTACAATAAGGAGAAGCAGGAGGATGAGAGGCAACATGACGAAAAGCACGAGGATGTAAAGAAAGAAGAAGCAGAGGAGGAGAGGAAATGTCATGCAAGTCGTGCTTATCTAGGTCATCTATGTCTTCATCTTCACTGGCCGCCTCCTCTCTTCCAGTCCCTCATCTTCACCATATTGTTCAACAGCTAGCCAGTGCAGCATGCTTCTTTTTCCAGTCTACTTTAGCTGCCTTGGATGCTAATGCCTGGCCATGAAAGTTTAAATACCCTGAATGACTCAATAATTTAATAATTACCTCTTAGCAGATGGACAGCAGGAGTCTTCTCTACGCTGTTTCTCTCATCAAGAGCAAAATGGATCTGTAAGTTCCAAAGATAAGGGGAGTTTATTAAAAATTTAAATGAAAGCAAAACATATATACACGTGCAGTGCTAGCATAAAGTGTATTAGAGTCTATTTAAAGTGTTTTAACCGTGCACCATCTATATAATATGATCCTGTCCTTTCAGAGAAGAATTAAGAATTATTACCTTTTAGTCTTTTTAAACCTCCTGTTGTCCTCAAGTCAAGGAAGGAAGGATGGAAGGGAGGAAGAAGGAAGGAAGGAAAGGAGGGAGGGAGGGAGGAAGGAAGGAAAGGAGGGAGGGAGAAGCAAGGAAAGGAGGGAGGGAGGAAGAATGGGAGGGAGGAAGAAGGAAGAAAAGGAGGGAGGGAGGAAGGATGGATGGAAGGGAGGAGGGAGGAAGAAGGAATGAAGGAAGAAAAGGAGGGAGGAAGGACAGGCGAAGGAAGGAGGGAGGGAGGAAGGAATGATGGAAGGGAGGGAGGAAGAAGGAATGAAGGAAGGAAAGGAGGGAGGAAGAAGGAATGAAGGAAAGGAGGGAGGAAGGATGGAAAGGAGGGAGGAAGGATGGAAGGGAGGAAGAAGGAAGGAAGGATGGAAGGAATGAAGGAAGGAAGGACGGACAAAAGAAGGAAGGAAGGAAGGTAGGAGGGAGGAAGGAAAGAAGAAAGGGAGGAAAGAAAGAAAGAATAGTTAAAACAGACAGGTCAATTTGACCCGGGAGGACGACAGGACTCATTCCTTCTTTGTAATGCACTTTGCTGCTCTGCAGTCCCTGTACACATGTAAGAACAATGGATGCCTGGTGCAGCTATATAAAAAAAGAAGTATGCATATTATAACTTTAATGTCGTCCCCATAGCAACTGCAAGCTTTAGGTAAAGTCATGCGCTATGGAAACGCTCTGTGTCATACATACATCTGGAATCACATCCTTGCCCCACTTCTCTCTGTTAGCTCCGTTTTTCATCAGATACACTTCCACTTGTGATTCACTTGGGAGACCTACATAACAAAGCAAGCAGAACCGGGCGGGGGGGACGGGCGGTGAGCGGGGAGGAGGAAGAAAAGCAAGAAGCAGCAGAAATGGCCTTGTGTATGTTTATCCCCATGTCTAAGCAAAGCGGGTGACAAACGGCTGTGTCACTCTCAAAGACAGCCAAGATGATTATTGTATATGCCACAACTAATGGTTTTAAAACCGGTTGAAAACTTCAATTGTTCCACAAAGCATTCAAGAGAAATTGGCTGTAATGGAGCAGTGACAATTGAGTCCGTGTGTGTGTGTGCGTCGGGATGAAATAGCTGCTTAGAACAAAGCCCAAACTGCATCAGAGGCGACATTCAGGGAAGTAAGTGTTATGGATTCCAGGAGTGAGGAAGGGAGGGAGGAGGGGAGGGAGGGGAGTGAGGAGGGGAGGGGAGGGGGTGACTATGCATTTCAGAGATAAGTATAAATTGGACAAGGGGCTGGTGTGAGTCACGCTTCACAAATCTCTGAGCTGAGCAGGAGCAGACCCAGGTTTGCACTCCCTCTCTCTCTCTCTCCCTCTCTCCCTCTCTCCCTCTCTCTCTCTCTCTCCCCCTCTCCACCGTTTCCTCTATGGGGTGTGAAGGCCCGAGGGTCCCGGTCTTAATTACTGATGAGAGATGCAGAGCCTGAACACCTGGCCTTACCTCTCAGCGTGATTCACTCTGGGATCATCTCTCACCCCGATGGTATTGCATGACTAGCACTCAGCCCTCAAATAAAGTGTAGAGCATGTAGTGCAATGTGTGTGTGTGTGTGTGTGTGTGTGTGTGTGTTGTAAGCCCCATAGTTGTCAGGTGTTGAAGCTCTTCTGGGTCTCCTGATGTAAGTCCTCTCTCTGCCTCAGCAACAGTATTCCTGCAGCCTGTCTGGAGGGCCGAGTCAGCAGCAGAGACAGAGGCATCTAGCAGGTGGTGCATGGTGGAGCTCATGGCGGAGCACATGGCGGAGACACTGAGGAACAGGACAGTAGTGAAACTTGACACAGTGATGAACATCATGTAGAGACGACATGTGTCTCGGAGCCCTCCCAGTGTGTAGGCCCACTCTTTGCCACAGTTAATGCTGTCATTTAATTATTACTTACCTGCTCTTCTGGGTTTTGGGGGCATTTTTTCTTCCAATACTACAAATGTTGATTAAACACTAATTTATTATTCTATTGTTTATTTAAGCAGATTTCAGGCGCAGTACTTTTTTATTTTTCACAATCGATCAAGTGAAATAAGAAAATGAAAAGTTACTGTTTGTAAGAGTAAAAAAAAAAAAGACAAAAGAAAAGTCAAATACATTAAAGAGATGAAGTTTAATAAAAGCTGGACTAAAACCAGACAAAGAAAATAAATAAGAAGATCAAACTTATAGAGTGATAATAATAGAATAGCGTAAAATTAATGACTATCCAACAAACACCTCCGACTCCTGAATGTTGGCGTACCTGTCAAGCATAATGTTAGCAACATGTGAATGAGACAATTTAACATTTCTCCTCCTCTTGAGAGCCATCAACCCCCCCATTAATCCTCATTAGACGGTAACCACGGTGACCCCTAAGTATAAAGTCACAGGGTAACTTTACTGTGATTACTGACTTTTAAAAATAGTAAATTACTCGTTGCTGAAAAAGGTGATTACATTATTATAACATGTCACTGCCCAACACTCCTCATGAAGACTGATGAGTCATACTTGTCCTCATGTATGTTATATAGGAGTAGATGATGTCCTCTGTTACATTCAGGTAGCAGGAAGCAGTCATAGTCCATGCTCATTAATGTAACGACTCATTTCATGTCAAAACCAGAAACATCAACACCCACCCAAAAGTAGACCCCCCCTCCCCCCCCCTCAACTCCCCCCTCCTCCCTCTGTCGTTACCTGTCTCTCAGTTTGGATAGCAGGATGTTTGTGTTGAGTGGAAATCAAAGTTAAACCTTGAGAATTTGTTCTGTGTACGCTGCTGAAGACGTTGCTAATAAGTTCCCAGAGGGAGCCCGTCAGAGAATGTTGATTTCTTTCTTTTTTTTTTTTGTCTGGACATGTTTTCACTCCTGTGATGTCTGCTGAGCTTGCAGTTTTATGTATAACCCCCCCCCATCCTTCTCCTCTTCTCTCTCACTGTCTCTCTATGTCTCTCTCTATGTCTCTCTCTCTCTGTCTCTCTCTCTCTCTCTATGTCTCTCTCTCTCTCTCTCTATGTCTCTCTCTCTGTCTCTCTCTCTATGTCTCTCTATGTCTCTCTCTATGTCTCTCTCTCACTCTCTCTCTCTCTATGTCTCTCTGTCTCTCTCTCTCTCTCTCTCTCTCTGTCTGTCTCTCTCTGTCTCTCTCTCTCTCTGTCTCTCTCTCTCTCTCTCTCTCTCTCTCTCTCTCTCTCTCTCTCTCTCTCTCTCTCTCTCTCTCTCTCTCTCTCTCCTCTCTCTCTCTCTCTCTCTCTCTCTCTCTCTCTCTCTCAACACAATGCCAAACTCTGGATGCACAAGATTTTAAACGTCTGTCTCGTCTCAAACTCCTGTCCAATTAGTGCTGTTGTTTTTTTGACAACTTCAACTTCATCTGTAGCTCTCCACCACCAACTACAACTACTTTCTTTCATTCTGTTGTTCCTCTACTGGGATTTTTCTCTCCCATCGTCCTCTCGTCTCTGTCATCTCACCCCCCCCCCCCCTTGTTGCTCCTCTCTCCTCTTATCTGTCTTACCTTCTGATAACCCTATTCCCCTTTCCTCCTTGCTCTCACTGCCAATTCTCTCTCTCTCCCTGTCTCCCCCTCTCTGTGTCTCTATCGCCATCCATCTCATATCAAGCTAGCCCGGCTAGTGCTGCCTATTGAATACTTATCATAGTGTGTGTCTCCTCTCAGCTGCGGAGTGTGAATGCTGAACATAAGAGTTATGCAGGCGGTGAGGGCTCAGTAAGATGGGAGGGAGGGGAGGAGCTGGAGAGAGAGGGGGGGGGGGGGGGGACAGTGCTGCCTGCTGTGGGAGATGGATGGAGGGGATCAGGGCCTTGACTGACAAGGCAAATGGTAATAAATGACTCCCATGCTGGCTGACGAATGAACACACAGGGGCCAGGAATAGAACCAATCACAGCAGATAAACACTGACATGACACGCAGTTTGTGTGTCCCTCCCTAATGTGACCCACTTTGGTCTTCTTCTTCATGTTGCCCAAACACTGCTGAAATTTCAAAAAAAAACAACAACTTGCCTCTTTTTATACATTATGCATTCATCTTTTGTTGAGGTCCAGATTATGCATACATCCTGCATGCATGCGTGAGTTTGTGAGTGTGTGCGTGTGCATGTCGCCGTTTGTGTGGCGTTCACGGCAGCGTGGCTGTGATGGATGGAGTTCTGTGCTGCTCCGCTGGGGCCATTAGTCAGGCAGAGAGCAGGGGCTGGCCACCTGGGTACGATGCTCGGCACTCAGGGTTGAAGGCCGGGACAGACACTGCCCACCGTATGTGTGTATGTGTGTATGTGTGCTCACGCTGCTGCTTTATGTGTCTTAGTATGTGCAACCTTGCATTTGTTCAAAGGCTGTGAGTTTTTTTTTTTTTTTTTTTTTTAACTAATATCTCTCAGCGTGTGTGTGTGTGTGTGTGTGTGTGTGTGTGTGTGTGTGTGTGTGTGTGTGTGTGTGTGTGTGTGTGTGTGTGTGTGTGTGTGTGTGTGTGTGTGTGTGTGTGTGTAGGTATACTCTTTGTTATGCTGTGACCTGACTTTCATCCTCCCTGTGCGAGCACATCCATCCATCAGCTATGCTTCAGTTGTGAAGAAAGGTGGATCACACACAGAGTACAATATTGATGAGAGTTGCTAACATTTGACATTATATTTGTAGTACTTGGTTTTTGCTTAACATACTAAAAGCAGATTTTTTTAGAAAAGAGAATAAAAAAAGTAGACAATTGATAAAATAGTTGCAGAAAGGAGAGAGAGAGAGAGAAGATCCTGCCTCTTCCACTAGCTTCTTTAACTTATTGGGCTTTCTCATATAAAAAGAGGGAGGGAAGGAAGGAAGGAAGGAAGGAAATCAGAAGGGAAGGAAGGAAAGAGGCAAAAAGAAGGAGGGAAGAAAGGTAGGAAAGACAGAGAAGGGAAGGAGGAAGGAAGGAAGAACAAGGAAGAAAGGGAAGGAGGACAGATGGAAGAAAGGAAGGACACAGACAGACAGAAGGGAGGGTGGAAAAAAGGAAGGACAGACAGAAGGAAGGGAGGAAGATGGAAAGGAAAAAAGGATTTCTTCTTCCTTCCTTCTTTCTTCCCTTCCTCCCTCCCTCCCTCCTTCATTCCTTTCCTTCATCCCCCTACCTTCCTTCCTTCCTTCTTTCCTCCGTCCTTCTTTCTTTTCCTTCCTCCCTCCTTCCTTCCTTCCCTTCCTTCCTTCCTTCCTTCCTTCCTTCCTTCCTTCCTCCCTTCCTCCCTTCCTTTCAATGAGTGTCCTATAAAGGGTTAAGGTTTGTACAGATTGCCCAAGCCCAACGAGAAGAAAGAAAACACTTAACAATCATTAGACATTCACAGAGGATAATAATATCATTTTAATACCTTGAGATGTTTGGATCAGACTTGCAAATTCTTCTTCTAAAAAAAAAAAAGAAAAAAGAAGATGAGTCATATGTCTTGGGGCTTTGTTTAGTGTAATGTCACTTCCCTAATGTGGAGCATCATCTGCATACAGAACATATAAACAGTATGTGTCACACTCTGTTTCTGGCCTCAATTCAACGTCCACAGATAACTGACTGTCCAGTGTGATGTACGTCTCACTGTGGATGTTGACTGATTTGAGCTTTTTAAATTTCCTGTCGTCCTCCCGGGTCAAACTGACCCTGTCTGTTTTGACTGTTCCTTCCTTCCTTCCATCTGTCCTTCCTCCCTTCCTCTTTCTCTCTTTCCTCCCTTCCTTCTTTCCTTCCTCCACTCCCTTTCTTCCTTCCTTCTGTCCTCCTTTCCTTCCCTCCTTCCTTCCTTCCTTTCTTTCTTTCTTTCCTCCCCCCTCCCTTCCTCCCTTCCTTCTTTCCTCTGTCCTTTTTTCCTCCCTTCCTCTTTTCCTTTTCTCCTCCCTCCCTCCTTCCTTCCTTCTTCCTTTCCACCCTTCCTCCCTCCCTCCTTTCCTTCCTTCCTTTCTTTCCTCCCTCCCCCCTACCTTCCTTCCTTTCTTCTTTCCTCTGTCCTTCCTTCCTTCTTTCCTTTTCTCCCTTCCTTTCCTCCCTTCCTTCCTTGACTTGAGGACAACAGGAGGGTTAATTTTAGACCCATGTGTTTGCATCGTCATGTTAATAATATGACTTCATTTTAATAATTAATGACAAGTGAATTTCATTTTGTGGCAAAGATTATATCTCCTGCAAGCGTGACATTTACTGTCCAACAGTAGGAAACTACAAAGTATATAGTTTTTATTTGGAGTAGATTAAACGGCTCTCCATGGGCTAAAGAAGGATTCACTTTATTTGAAGAGGTTGGTTGACAGTATATGTATAGTAATAATTTAACTTGTTCATTAGCCTCATTTAGTGAGAAAACATTTGCTTTATTTGAGACAAAATGGTTAAATGATATTTTATTAAAGCCCAAATTACAAACATATATCCAAATTAAGCATAATTATGGTCCTGAACCTGTTAACATGTTAAAGGACACTTATCAAGAAATCAAAGATCCTTAGTGGCTCAGCTGAGAACAAGAAATCCTTCCCCTGAACCTTGAAGTCGGTAGATTTAACCCTCCTGTTGTCCTTGAGTCAAGGAAGGAAGGGAGGGAGAGGAAGAAGGAAGGAAAGAAAGGAGGGAGGAAAGAAAGGAGGAAGGAAGGAGGAGGAAAGAAAGAAGGAAGAAGGAAGGAAAGGAGGGAGAAAGGGAAGGAGAGAGGAAAGAAGAAAGGAGGGAGGAAAGAAAGAGAGAAGGAGGGAATTAAGGAAAGGAAGGAAAGGAGGGAGGAAAGAAAGAGAGAAGGAGGAAGGAAAGGAGGGAGGAAAGAAAGAGCAAGCAAGGAAGGAAAAAAAGGAACAATTAAAACGGACAGGGTCAATTTGACCCAGGAGGACGACAGGAGGGTTAAAAAAAATTGGCAGATGAAAGGTTATGTGAATTATGTGAACTTGTTGAAAATGAATCACATTTTCTTTTACACTGTCCCTTCTATGATGAACTGAGAACTCCAATATTTACTGAAATGTGTGTTAAAAACCCAGAAATGTTTTGGTGCTCTGATGATGACAGAATGGACTGGCTTGTTTAACTCTAATGTCTTTAAGTTGGCTAAATATGTATCTGAAGCCTGGAAGAAGAGTCAGGACTTTTGTTTCAGTGTGTTGTAAGCCCATTTTACTTCTTCTTCAGGATGATTATAATAATTTAGCCACATCTACACATACTATAGCACACTGTTATTAGCCAACTAAACATTTTACTCTTCATCCCAACCTCACTGCATGCTTGTCTTTATTCCTTAAATCCTCGCTCTGCTCTAACACCAACGCCTGTTAGCTGACGAGCCAGCAGCCGTTACCTCAGCACCCCTAGCAACGCACACAGCCTGCCAAGACCAGTCACACCCAATTAACATCAGCTAACCTAAATTTTCTATATGGCTCTGCTCACCGTTCCCACAGAAGTGCAGGGGGCTTCATATATGGATGGTAATGTTAGTGTATTGCACAATCACACGGGCCAAACCGATATTCTAGGAGAGGAACATACATTGAGTAAAACCCCCCCCGACACACTGTCAGTTAGGTGTCCTGGTTGAGTAAGCGTCTTCGGTTGACGGCGGACATTGCACTAACAAGCTTCAACGACTGAAAAAGCATCTCCGCTGTGTCACTCAAGACCCTAAACACGGTCTCCACTCACTGTGTCAAAGCACTAGTCTCACAGTTGCTGACATGTGGATAGACCAGTGCTACAGTAGAAACCATTGACTGTGTATAAAGATAGGCGACATGACAGCTCCTTAAAAGTGAAGTCATAGCATCTCAATCGCCCCCTGGTGGCTGGCTGCAGTATTGGTCATAAATCCAGTCCCCTAAATTAGGTAGTTCTTATCAGGCTGATGCTAATTTTTCAAGTTTGTTTTTAATTAATTATTTGATGATATAAAAAAAAGGGGGTGTGACATCATGATTGACAGCTGGGATAGCCACCACTCATGACGGCTCGTGGGTCACGCCCCCCTCATCCATCCCACTGCTTGACTCGACTGCAAAAACTCTGGCTCCAATCGATGTCGCATGGTCCTGTAAAAGGGAACATTTTTGGCTTAACTTTTTTCCGAGCAGCAAAGTTGGAGACACGCAATTCATCTTTTATGTTCAAGTCTGTGCTAGAAACTCAAAAGCATTCATGCATGTTATCAGATTCAAATTGGATCATGTAAGTTTACACGCTTTTTTATTAAAAATTAACCTTACAGAATCATAAATATGAATGTATATCATGTTTTTGTAGAATTTCTTTTTCAATTTTTGGTAATGTTTAATTTTTTATATTAAAGTTTTTAAAACTGAGGGCATTAATTAAACTTCATTGCACTGCTCACATTGGTAACAAAGAGAATACAACAAAACACGTGACATTATAATAGTTAAATAGTACAATTAACCCTTAAACTGGCAGAATTTGAAAATAGATGTTAATATTCTTTTTTTATTTCTATCTTAATTTTTAATTTACTGTGATGTTACTAGGCATCTCATTTGCACCTAAGTAAACATTTCTCCAAATAATTAAAATAAATATTTCACACATTTTGGATTATTACTTTGCTCCTATTAAGGTATAAAAAAAGGAGTATATATGTATGTATCTCCTGGTGCATGTTGCCTGTTTAAGGGTTAACAGTACATTCATCTATATGAGAATCACTCCATCTACCTCCAGATGGTTTATATATGACCCATTATAAAATTATTCCATTTTAAATAAGACTTATTTCAGAAACAGAACATGTGAGCAACACCAGTTACACATTAATTTGAACTGTTAGAAATCCACCGTGTGAAGTACTACCTTTTTTATTTTAAGTCACATAGGAGCCAAGTGATAATGATGTGTTTTTAAATGATAACAACAGTTCTCTCAAATCTCTGTATGTAGTTCTTACAAGGCTATCCTCCGTTTTCCTCACACATCAATGAAATATATTTCCATGTTGACCTTTTATAATAAATACCACCATATATTCCACTGTGTCTTTTACACAGAATATAAAACAATAATGGATGTCGTAGCCACCATGAAATCATGCACTGGTTTGTGAAATCCCCATTTTGAAGCTTCCAGTTTGCCATTTAGCTTTTCACCAGCTTGTATTTATGGAGCCAGAAGTGATGAGAAGTGACCGTATTTGCACGAGAGGGTGGAACTGATCCTAACAAGAGCTGTTAGCTGCTAGCTGCTAGCGTGGTTAGCGCTGGACATTTACAGCTACTGCGATAATGCTAATGCAATTTTTTGCTAATGAAAAACAGGCTTAGTCGCTAAAGGGGTTGTTACATGGGTTGTTCATGTTGTCCACACGCACATGTTACACATCAGACATATGCAGATGTATTTGAAGAGTTTATATTTCAAATAGAGAATAAGAAATAAGAAGCGAAATCCTACTTCTACTTATTTGTGGAAAAACAGATAGAGGTAATCAGAGTATTTTTATATGACATGAATGTGTGGTGTGTGTGTGTGTGTGTTTTTTTAATATTAGTTTGCTTTAAAAAATGATTCATCACCGCTGAGCATGTCACTTACCTCACTCGTCTATAGTTTTTTATTTGCTGCTCGCTTATGAGTTTGCATCCTTGCTAAGCTGCAAATCAGATTACTGCATGTCCCAAATCTTAAAGCCTTAAATATGTATGACCCATCTTAATGAGGTAGGTAGTATAGCTCGGAGCCATTCTCTCCTCAAACCAATATCTCTCTTCTCTCTTACACATTCTAACAAATTGTAAAAAAAAAAATATAGATTAGCTCTGTTGCACACAAACAAACAAATACATACATACATAATCACAAGCCCACTGAATGTAAAGACTGACACACACACACACACACACCACACATGCAAGGGACACATACAGCCTTCAACTACACAGGATGCACAATCTCTCCCCGACTCTTTGTGGATTTCGGTGGCGGAGAAATGGTCATGCAACAATGAGCCAGTGAAATGACACCGAAAAGAAAGTGAGAGAGCCAGAGGAAGCCGAGGAGAGAGTGAGAAAGAGAGATAAAGAAAAGAAACGGAGAGATGCGGTGCTAAGCAGCTTTAAGACAACATGGAGGGGGAGGCTCATCTGAAGCCCAAATAGCTGCTACCCCATACTGCCGCTCCACATAAACACACCCACACACACAACACAACATGCACACATTGAAAACACACACACACACACACATACACACATTACTGACACCCATCCTCCTACTCATGCACTCCTATAGCTGCCGGACATGAGTAACCCAGATGTGCTTCCCACGTATATATATCTCCTCTCTACACCCCTTCCTCAGCGAGAATAAAGACAATGAGGAAGCAGAACGGAGGGGCACAATGTGGAGGAGAAGAAAAAAACAGAGGAAGAAAATGAAAACAGGGTTGTACTTTACAGAGAGAGAGAGTGGGGGAAAGGAGGCTACAGGCGTAAAGGAGGGGGGTAAGAGAGAGAGAGGAGAGAGAGAGAGAGAGAGAGACAGAAGAGAGAGAGAGAAGAGAGAGAGAGAGAGAGAAAAATGAACATCTGGGATGGGAGAGAGAGAGTGGGGGGAAAGAGAGAGAGAGACATAGAGAGGAGAGAGAGAGTGGGTGAAAGAGAGAGAGAGACATAGAGAGTGAGGGAGAGTGGGGGAAAGATAGAGAGAGAGAGAGGGAGAGAGAGAGAGTGGGGGGAAAGAGAGAGAGACATAGAGAGAGAGAGACATAGAGAGAGAGAGAGAGAGAGAGTGGGGGGAAAGAGAGGGAGGGAGAGAGAGAGAGAGAGAGAGAGTGGGGGGAAAGAGAGAGAGAGATATGGAGAGAGAGAGTGATAGTGGGGGAAAGAGAGGGAGAGAAGAGAGAGGAGTGGGGGGAAAGAGAGGGAGAGAGAGAGCCATAGAGAGAGAGAGAGAGTGGGGGGAAAGAGAGAGAGAGAGAGACCCAGCAGTGCAGAAGAAGGGAGGGGAAAAAAAGGGAGAGCAGGATGACTCAGACTAAGAGATGAGAGAGAGCACACAAGGAGAAGGGGTTCAATAATACATGTTTGGGAATCCCCTTAATGCTTTCTGGGTTTTACCTCCAAGGTATCTTAACCTTCTGAAATCTTCTATGAAAAATAAATAACACCCAAAGCACAAATGACAAATTAGCCACAGGCACTGTATGCTCAGTTTGCATAGAGCAGCAGGTGTAGAGTATCTGAGCCTCCCAGTCGGTTCACTTCAGTCCCTCAGTCCTGCAGCTCGCCAGGCCGGGAGACTCCTCAGCTGGAGGTGCTTGTAGGAGCTGACGGGCGGGAGTTGAGGCAGGAAGCCAGATGCCAGATGCACCCCCTGCAGGAGATTGTTCGACTCAGTTTTTCATCTCCAATTAAGTTAGATCACAGTGAACTGGAACCGACTGGAGAGAGCCGAGGGTTGAAGTTTAAAGGGAGGATGTTTGAAACGTGCTCCCCACGGTGTGCAATAGAGGCCTGCGAGGGTGCACAGTCGGATCTTCCCTAAGAGGTCGGTCACTTAGTAAAGGATGGCAAGAGAGAGAGAAAGAGAGAGAAAGAGAGAGAGAGAGAGGTGATGTGTCCCAGCAGTCCGAAAAAAAAGGGAGGGAGTTTAACCTCCGTGTCGTCCTCCCGGGTCAAATTGACCCTGTATGTTTTGACTGTTCCTTCCTTCCTTCCTTCCTCCCTTCTACCATCCTTACTTCCTTCTTTCCTCTGTCCTTCTTCCTTTCCTTCC